>OAMR01000403.1:1219394-1231755 GCA_900205405.1 Echinochloa crus-galli
GATCCGCCGTCGTCCCAGTAGTTCTCCGCCGCTGTGTTCGAGCGTCGCTAGCGTCAAGCCTCGAAGCCAGCATACCCTTCGAAAGAGCCGATCCGTTCTGAGCCGTTAGATCTAGATCCAACGCCGCCGCGTCAGTTCGAGGCCCTGCTCGAACCCGAGGGTGCCTTCGAAGCTGACTGTTTTGCAAAAGAAGCCTTCTCGTTTTCAAAATCAACCCGCAGTCCAACTTGGTTCAAAAGTATTTTTTAATGAGTCCTTTTTCTTTTGTTTTAACCCCTGCAAGTTTTTAAAGTTGTGCCCGAGGCCCAGTTTTGTCTTTTAACAGAAAAACCCTCGAATCTTCAAATAAAATTTTGTTTTGACCCTCGAAACTTTCGCAGTTTAGTCTCGAACCGTAGAGACGCCATAGCTCCTCTGTTTTGGCTCCGATTTGAGTGATTTTCGCGTTCTTGTGTTCGTAGCGAAGCGTAGATTAGTTTCGAAGCTTTCTTTCTTCTGTTCTTTATTGTTTGGTGTACTGTTCTAATAGATTAATATTGTTTGCATGTACTGGCTTGTTCGGTTGCTTGTGTGTTTCTTCGAGAGTCCAGTTGGTGAGCCGTTCGCGCTCGAGTTCGAGGGGTCCGGGTACCAGCAGTATCAGGAACAGCAGCAGCAGCAGCACTTTGTAGAAGGCAAGTACAGCACGGACAATCCTTGCTACCTAAACACCTTTACACATTAATTACGGCATATGCATGTGTCTAATTATGATCCTATTAAGGTTGTACCTAGTCTATTTATCGTTTACCTTGATTACCTTGGGTTTATTTGCATATGGGTAGAAATTTGCTAGGCGCAGCTACTGTCACAATTACTTTACTATTAATCATGACTTAATTATTCACTTAAACGTTAATGGTAAAATTTGCTTTTTAGCAACTTGGATCAGGGAACTAGGGCGTATGCTTCGAGCCTGGCCCTAGTGTCTCTCCATAAGGACCTGTTCTTAAAGCGGCAACCCAGGAGCCTGTCGTCACCGCCGGAACTATAATGGCTCTGGTCTTGGACAAGTAACTTGTACGGCTTTAATTTAACAGTAGTTACCGAGGGGCCACCGGCGTTATGGGAAGCATGGGTGAGAGTATGGTTTGATCCACCGAGGACGGAATAGCCGTTGGCTATGCCCTCGTGAGGCACAGTCCCGTGTTGGGAGCTTCCGTACGGCGGGGGTTCCACACGTTGCGCTATTTATTTTGTTGTTGTATATTACCGCGCTTGGACGCCATTGACCCCCTCGTGTGGAGGGGGCGGAGACCTCCGCGGCGGAGGAGACGGAGACCTCTTCGGCGGAGGAGACGGAGACCTCTTCGGCGGAGGAGACGGAGACCTCTTCGGCGGAGGAGACGGAGACCTCTTCGGCGGAGGAGACGGAGACCTCTTCGGCGGAGGAGACGGAGACCTCTTCGGCGGAGGAGACGGAGACCTCTTCGGCGGAGGAGACGGAGACCTCTTCGGCGGAGGAGACGGAGACCTCTTCGGCGGAGGAGACGGAGACCTCTTCGGCGGAGGAGACGGAGACCTCTTCGGCGGAGGAGACGGAGACCTCTTCGGCGGAGGAGACGGAGACCTCTTCGGCGGAGGAGACGGAGACCTCTTCGGCGGAGGAGACGGAGACCTCTTCGGCGGAGGAGACGGAGACCTCTTCGGCGGAGGAGACGGAGACCTCTTCGGCGGAGGAGACGGAGACCTCTTCGGCGGAGGAGACGGAGACCTCTTCGGCGGAGGAGACGGAGACCTCTTCGGCGGAGGAGACGGAGACCTCTTCGGCGGAGGAGACGGAGACCTCTTCGGCGGAGGAGACGGAGACCTCTTCGGCGGAGGAGACGGAGACCTCTTCGGCGGAGGAGACGGAGACCTCTTCGGCGGAGGAGACGGAGACCTCTTCGGCGGAGGAGACGGAGACCTCTTCGGCGGAGGAGACGGAGACCTCTTCGGCGGAGGAGACGGAGACCTCTTCGGCGGAGGAGACGGAGACCTCTTCGGCGGAGGAGACGGAGACCTCTTCGGCGGAGGAGACGGAGACCTCTTCGGCGGAGGAGACGGAGACCTCTTCGGCGGAGGAGACGGAGACCTCTTCGGCGGAGGAGACGGAGACCTCTTCGGCGGAGGAGACGGAGACCTCTTCGGCGGAGGAGACGGAGACCTCTTCGGCGGAGGAGACGGAGACCTCTTCGGCGGAGGAGACGGAGACCTCTTCGGCGGAGGAGACGGAGACCTCTTCGGCGGAGGAGACGGAGACCTCTTCGGCGGAGGAGACGGAGACCTCTTCGGCGGAGGAGACGGAGACCTCTTCGGCGGAGGAGACGGAGACCTCTTCGGCGGAGGAGACGGAGACCTCTTCGGCGGAGGAGACGGAGACCTCTTCGGCGGAGGAGACGGAGACCTCTTCGGCGGAGGAGACGGAGACCTCTTCGGCGGAGGAGACGGAGACCTCTTCGGCGGAGGAGACGGAGACCTCTTCGGCGGAGGAGACGGAGACCTCTTCGGCGGAGGAGACGGAGACCTCTTCGGCGGAGGAGACGGAGACCTCTTCGGCGGAGGAGACGGAGACCTCTTCGGCGGAGGAGACGGAGACCTCTTCGGCGGAGGAGACGGAGACCTCTTCGGCGGAGGAGACGGAGACCTCTTCGGCGGAGGAGACGGAGACCTCTTCGGCGGAGGAGACGGAGACCTCTTCGGCGGAGGAGACGGAGACCTCTTCGGCGGAGGAGACGGAGACCTCTTCGGCGGAGGAGACGGAGACCTCTTCGGCGGAGGAGACGGAGACCTCTTCGGCGGAGGAGACGGAGACCTCTTCGGCGGAGGAGACGGAGACCTCTTCGGCGGAGGAGACGGAGACCTCTTCGGCGGAGGAGACGGAGACCTCTTCGGCGGAGGAGACGGAGACCTCTTCGGCGGAGGAGACGGAGACCTCTTCGGCGGAGGAGACGGAGACCTCTTCGGCGGAGGAGACGGAGACCTCTTCGGCGGAGGAGACGGAGACCTCTTCGGCGGAGGAGACGGAGACCTCTTCGGCGGAGGAGACGGAGACCTCTTCGGCGGAGGAGACGGAGACCTCTTCGGCGGAGGAGACGGAGACCTCTTCGGCGGAGGAGACGGAGACCTCTTCGGCGGAGGAGACGGAGACCTCTTCGGCGGAGGAGACGGAGACCTCTTCGGCGGAGGAGACGGAGACCTCTTCGGCGGAGGAGACGGAGACCTCTTCGGCGGAGGAGACGGAGACCTCTTCGGCGGAGGAGACGGAGACCTCTTCGGCGGAGGAGACGGAGACCTCTTCGGCGGAGGAGACGGAGACCTCTTCGGCGGAGGAGACGGAGACCTCTTCGGCGGAGGAGACGGAGACCTCTTCGGCGGAGGAGACGGAGACCTCTTCGGCGGAGGAGACGGAGACCTCTTCGGCGGAGGAGACGGAGACCTCTTCGGCGGAGGAGACGGAGACCTCTTCGGCGGAGGAGACGGAGACCTCTTCGGCGGAGGAGACGGAGACCTCTTCGGCGGAGGAGACGGAGACCTCTTCGGCGGAGGAGACGGAGACCTCTTCGGCGGAGGAGACGGAGACCTCTTCGGCGGAGGAGACGGAGACCTCTTCGGCGGAGGAGACGGAGACCTCTTCGGCGGAGGAGACGGAGACCTCTTCGGCGGAGGAGACGGAGACCTCTTCGGCGGAGGAGACGGAGACCTCTTCGGCGGAGGAGACGGAGACCTCTTCGGCGGAGGAGACGGAGACCTCTTCGGCGGAGGAGACGGAGACCTCTTCGGCGGAGGAGACGGAGACCTCTTCGGCGGAGGAGACGGAGACCTCTTCGGCGGAGGAGACGGAGACCTCTTCGGCGGAGGAGACGGAGACCTCTTCGGCGGAGGAGACGGAGACCTCTTCGGCGGAGGAGACGGAGACCTCTTCGGCGGAGGAGACGGAGACCTCTTCGGCGGAGGAGACGGAGACCTCTTCGGCGGAGGAGACGGAGACCTCTTCGGCGGAGGAGACGGAGACCTCTTCGGCGGAGGAGACGGAGACCTCTTCGGCGGAGGAGACGGAGACCTCTTCGGCGGAGGAGACGGAGACCTCTTCGGCGGAGGAGACGGAGACCTCTTCGGCGGAGGAGACGGAGACCTCTTCGGCGGAGGAGACGGAGACCTCTTCGGCGGAGGAGACGGAGACCTCTTCGGCGGAGGAGACGGAGACCTCTTCGGCGGAGGAGACGGAGACCTCTTCGGCGGAGGAGACGGAGACCTCTTCGGCGGAGGAGACGGAGACCTCTTCGGCGGAGGAGACGGAGACCTCTTCGGCGGAGGAGACGGAGACCTCTTCGGCGGAGGAGACGGAGACCTCTTCGGCGGAGGAGACGGAGACCTCTTCGGCGGAGGAGACGGAGACCTCTTCGGCGGAGGAGACGGAGACCTCTTCGGCGGAGGAGACGGAGACCTCTTCGGCGGAGGAGACGGAGACCTCTTCGGCGGAGGAGACGGAGACCTCTTCGGCGGAGGAGACGGAGACCTCTTCGGCGGAGGAGACGGAGACCTCTTCGGCGGAGGAGACGGAGACCTCTTCGGCGGAGGAGACGGAGACCTCTTCGGCGGAGGAGACGGAGACCTCTTCGGCGGAGGAGACGGAGACCTCTTCGGCGGAGGAGACGGAGACCTCTTCGGCGGAGGAGACGGAGACCTCTTCGGCGGAGGAGACGGAGACCTCTTCGGCGGAGGAGACGGAGACCTCTTCGGCGGAGGAGACGGAGACCTCTTCGGCGGAGGAGACGGAGACCTCTTCGGCGGAGGAGACGGAGACCTCTTCGGCGGAGGAGACGGAGACCTCTTCGGCGGAGGAGACGGGTCAGGGCGAAGACATTAGCACCGGGTCATAGCAAGACGCGGTGCTAATGCGCCCCCTTTAGCACCGGGTGCAGCCACGACCCGGTGCTAAAGGCCTCGGGCACATTAGCACCGGGTCGTGGCTGCACCCGGTGCTAAAGGGTGAACATTAGCACCGGGTCTTTCCACGACCCGGTGCTAATGTGTCCGCCCGGACGCACCTCCGCGCCGCCCCCGCTCCTAGCCGTTGGACCCGGTGCTGAAGCCCCATCAGCACCGGGTCCAAAAATGGCCGAGGCGGAGGAGGCGGGCGGATGTGAAGGATTCTGGTAGTGGTGGTATCCATTGGATCCAGCCCAAATGCACATAGGTATCTATCGATCTCTGGATCCTTTGTTTTGGCGCTCGAACACGACGGCCACCACCACCGAACGAACCCATGCGGCGGCACTCCGATCTACAGCGGCAAGTCGTTCTTGCGATCCGCTTTTGCCGATGAGGAACTAGGCGCTGAGTAGCGCAAAGCCATGTCCATGGGATGGGGACGAGAACAACAATGAAAGAAAATCAGGATAGTGTCATTCAGATGTTTGCTTAATAGCCCACCATCGTGGTTCGCCTTCTCCGTCGCGCGCCGGCGACGTGGAGCGCCGCGGCCGCCGCCATACCAGTTTTAGTGGAGATAACACGGGCCGGTCCTAGGCTGGACACAACCAAGGAAACCCAATACAAAAATAGTTGAGAAAATGGCTAATTAATTTATAAGTTGCTCTAAGATTCGTGCAAAAAAAATAATAAAATGGAGCACCGGAGCAGTTCCCTACTTTGCGAGCCGAATATTTTAAGCCTACTTATCAATATTTAGACAGTTATTCATAAATACAAATAAAATACTACAGTAACACAATGATTGCAAAGTCTCAAATTTGCACATCCTAAAAAAGATCTAAACAAAGGTTAAGCCGTTCACCTGGGAGCCGCTCTTCGATTGCTTAGAAAGAGTCAAAGAGATGAACTAAATTAGCAGAGTAACATGGCCTAGTATAGAAAGTTTCGTGAGTTCTGTATGTGTACGGGTGTGATTGGTTACCTGCATAAGACCCTATACAACCTTCCATAGTGCAAGATGAGCTTGTTTGGATACGTGTACAAGGCCTTAGCCTGGCTCCGGCTGTGCAAAAGGGCTTGTACGGCTTCATTGCTAGGAACGCAATTCATTTGCGTCTCCGGTTATGCAGCCTGCACTGGGCTCGCCGTGGGTCCCACGTGTGAATCCTCTCACCTCCATCAGTCGTCTCACCTCTCTCTCTCCGGCCATCCGCGGTGCCGCCTCCTCCGCCGACGATGACGCCGGGCTCCTCCTCCGCTTGCTGTTGCCACATCCCCGGGAACCCGCGGTTAAGGTCGGCGACAGCAACCCCGTCGCACCGCCAGTACTTCGCGGCAATGGAGACGACGCTTGCAGCTAGGCCTCACCGGCCGCATCTAGCGACGGCGGAATCGAACGCCGCCGGAGGGGGTGGGCCATGGAGCCTGCTTGTCCAAGGAGCAGAGCCATGGAGGGGTGGATCTTGGTCGACAGTGCTGCGGAGGAGCTCGGGGACGCCGCCGGTGGTGCCGTGGAGGAGCTCGGGGGCGGCGTGGTGGGAGCCGGTGCCGCGAAGGAGCTCGGGGCGGCCGCACCTCCGGAAAACAGATCCTCTGGCCTCCAGTCACCCACCCATCCACCGCCTTCTCCTCTTCTTCCCCATGTTCTGTTCTTGTTTGTCTCGGCTTCAAATCGGTGATTCCTCGCAAAGATTCTCGATGGCGGGCGGTGGTGGTGCTTGTTCGCTCGCTCGTGTCGAAGATGGACTCCCGCAGCAAGCCGTCGATCGTGCTTGAGCGTTGAGGACGGCTTCAACTAATCTAGCTGCGTGGGCTGCGCGGCGGGGCAAGGCGTCGGGGGTGTGTAGTAGGGGTGGGCCATGGGCGTATGAGAGGTAATTTCACCTTCATTCTGTGCAAGGTGACTCGAACACCCAATACATCCAACCAAACAAAATATTAGCGGTGCAGGCTGCCACCTCAACCAATCACCACCCCCTTGTATTACTCTAGCCTGATTTCTGCTAGCCTGGTTTCATCCTAGGCTGGCTAGAAACTAGTGCAACCAACCAATCACGCCTGCATTGCTGTATTTGAGTCGGGAGCAGAATCATTTGCCTGACCGCCGGTAGTTTGCACAGCGCTCCGCCGTGAGCGGTATGCCCAAAAAAGGATAAATATTGTGGCGAAGGACAACCTGAAAAAGCTCGCAAGTTTTGGCACGGCGACGAGACGAGAGGATCTGATTGGGAATCGTGGGATCCAGGCCGGCCAATGGCTGGACGACAGGTTAGGCCCCCGCCAAGCACATGGGTCCCGCTCTGCCGCAGCAGACAGTGACGAGTGACCACCCAGATAGATACTCTGCCGCGCTCCCGCGTCCGGCCCGGCCCACTTCATGCATGCAGCATGCGTACCAGCACTTGAGTAGAGTAGGAGTAGCCCTGCTCCTGCTGCAGCGGTGCTGTGCTAGGATGACACAGCTGCTCGTCAGCTTCTGCATTCACGAGTGCTGGCGTATGAATTCTCCGTTTTCTGTTGGTGTGTGTGCAATTGGGAATTTATTTATTCGTGAGAAAATTAGGCGGAAAAACAGGGGAACAGGAGGGGTGCATGCATGAATCATGATGATGCGTATAGTAACCCTTCCTCCAAAGGCTGTTTATGTAGGCATTTGAGTCTGTTTATGTACTAGGCATTTGAAAATAGCAATCCGACGTGGCGAGCGGGCAGGTACTGATAACCCCGGTTGTACTGGTAGTGGCGCCGCACATGGTGGAACACGACGAGCGGTGTGCTAGCTCCTATAGGCTCCTAGCTCGCGGCAGCGCATCGCATGGCTTTGCCGGCGGAAACAAACGGAGCAGTCACGCCCAGTGGCAGAGAGTGACATCAACCAAAGCCGGCCAATCAGCCGCTCAAATTTTATTCGTGAGAAAGGGATGATGAAAAGCACCACGGTCCACGGGACGGGACGACGAGAGGGTTCCTGCGCTTTTGTGCGCGGCGGCTTTGTTTGTTCGTTCGTTCCGGCAGGGCCGGGGCCGGCTGGGCGGCCGGCGGGGGCTCCACCGGCCGAAAGTGACAAGCCGGCGATCCGAGAACGATCCTCCCGTGCCCCCACGCGCGCCATGATTAATTGCATCGTGCCTTTGCTAAAAATCTCTGCGGCTCGCACGCTGGCTGGCTCCACAGCGGCAAGGTCCAACGGCCACGGGCACGCGCGAGCGTGAGCCATCCATTGCCGGTCGTCGGCGAGCAGCCGCAGCACCCATGGATGCCTCTCGTCTCGTCGATCTCTCACCACTTCAACTGCCATCAGGAGCGGAGGCGCCGGGTGGGGCTTCGCACACTCACGCCACACGACGACACGCCAGTAGATGGGCTGGGCGACATCGCGCCGCGGCCGTGGTGGGGGCTCAGCCGCGGCCCACGCGTCAGGGCGAGTGAAGGAATGAGCCGCTACGTACCGCGTCAACAAGCTACTGGACAAGATGCTGCTGTGGGCAGGCCGCCGCACAGGCACAGTGAAGGGCGGGCGGCGCGGCGCCTTGTTGATGCAGACGGCAAGCTCTCATTGACACACGTAGCGGCGCATGCACCCACAACTCTGGTAGCTGCAGGCCACCGATTTGCTCCCTACTCGGCTCATGATCAGTCGATCTCCAAGCTCCCCGGTCCCGGACTCCCGGAGGCCGCCGGAAGAGGAGTTGAGAAACGCTGGACAAGGATGGACACCCCGATTTCATCTGGACACTCCTAGGAGTAAGTTCGAGCGGCCCACGGTCCCGAAAAACTTCCTTGATGACGGACGTCCTCCCGGCTGCGCGAGTTTTTATTTTTAAATAGTTCTTTTAAATCTAATATTTTAATAATAACCCGTGATAATCCCTATTGAGTCGCGCCACGTGCAATGGCGCGACGAAGCCGTCATGTAGGCAACTCGGCCACGGTGGCCGCTGATGTGTCAACTGAGTCGCGCCGTCGAGGCTCAGTGTTGAGTCGCGCCGGAGTCTCTGGCGCGACTCAGCTGCACATCAATTACAGATTCAAACTTGGTGCTTCAGTATAAATATTCAAAAATCTATTTTTATGAAGTGGGACTAGTCCAAAATATTCACCAAAGATCCTAGTTCCCAATTTTATTTATCTAGTCCAAAATTGATACAAAAATCATTTTAAAATTTTGGCTCAAATTTGAATAAGCATCACTGTTTTCAGGACTCAGCTGCACATCAATTAATGATTCGAACTTGGTCCTCCATTATAAATATTCAAAATTATATTTTTATGTAGTGGGACTAGTCCAAAATATTCACTAAAGATCCAACTTCCCAATTTACATTATCTAGTCCAAAATTGATATATACATCATTTTAAAATTATGGCTCAAATTTGGATTATCAGCATTGTTTCCAGGACTTAGAAATTTCCAAGAAAAAGACTAAGAACGGTATAACTCGACATTAGTTCGCTCGAATTGGTTCGTTTTCGACATTCTGTAAGTTCGCGTTCGTGTTCGTGTCTGGCTTTACCTTATTCGTTTTTGTTTTCGTATCCAAATATCAGTTGACACATCAGCGGCCACCGTGGCCGAGTTGCCTACATGGCGGCTTCGTCGCGCCATTGCATGTGGCGCGATTCAATGGGGAGTCGCGCCAAAAGTCCCGGCGCTACCAAAAGGGCTAGTTTCTGAAAATTTAGTTTATCACGGGTTATTATTAAAATATTAGATCTAAAAGGACTATTTAAAAATAAAAACTCCGGCTGCGCGGGCAACGTCGGGGCAGCAGTACAGCTATGCACTTCGGGCCAGGCCAGGTTTGTACTCGGAAAATAGCTCGGCCCTTCGTTTGGGCCAGATTTCAACTAGTAGTATCGGAGACACGGATACTTATCGGATATAGATACAAAACTGTGCGCGGTTTGCCGCGTCCTCCTGGGATTTTTGGCCAGTGAGACATGGATTCTTGCATCCATACCATTTTCTTGATAGAATCAGATTTGGAGTTCTAAAAGAAATAAAATATATAACCTTGTATCAGGTACTTTTTGCCTTCGTAGTACGTGCACAATGCTTTTATATCTACCCTATGTGTTATACAGCTTCCAATCCGATGTGTAAGTACTTGTATGTCATAGATTTTTGTTTGAAATACGGCCTCAAGCATGATCCAAAAGTGAGATGAAATTATCTGAATTTTTTGTAGCAGGCATTTTAACATACTTTATATTCTGTATATATGCACTCCCGTGATTATCAGAATGTCAAAACAAGGTCATTTTTGTCTGCCTAGCTGTTCTATAACTGAATGAATTGTCTGGTTCTGAATATTCCTAATGTTTTCTGTGTAACACCTCAATAACATTTGCTCTTAGGTTATACATAATAGAAAGACTATATGAATCCATAGCTATGTTAGATCCAATTCAGTCCTCATTTAGTTTTGGCCTAAAACATTGTACATATTCAGGATATGATGACAAGCCATCGCTGCAATCAGTTAGAGCATAATTACTATTTGATCTATTCGTGCAAGCTGTAATTGTGTAGTGCTGTTGTGAAGCCAAGGCAGATATTTTTTTTAATAAAATCTTGGGCTATATTATCTGTGCAAATAAAACATGCTGATATGTAATCCACTGGTAGCAAATAAACACCTTGTAGAGTTCAGTTCAGACGCGAGAGAAAACATCTTCAGACCATACTGCACAATCTAGCATTGCAACTCACCAGCTGACCTCCAGGCAAGGAACGTATTTGTGACTGCTTGCTGTAGTTTTCTGAAATTACAGAGATAACAGTGATGGTACTCTCAAAATTGCAAAGGGTTGTCATTCTGAAGCAACTGTCTGTATGCCAAAGTACAGCGTGGTACCTGCAGAACTTGATGATATAGTTGCTTCATTGTAGTTCGCAATTTGCAAAGTATGCTCTGAACCTTGTCCACTGGCCAAGTAGATAAACAATCTCGATTGGTGCTAGTATGGAATAGTGATATCCAAATTCGAGAAAGACAAAGCAGAAGCTATCAGGCTGCAGCAAGGATATTATGTGCAGAAAGTAAACCTATGGCTTAAACTAACCTGTTATTTTTTTATCTATATTTTTATGCGACTAAATTTAGCACCACCAAATTTGATGAACTCTTGTTTAACTAATTCAATAGTTGCCTCCATGGAACAGCAATAGTAAGTTGCATCGTCAACTCAGCCATATTAGATGAAATGGTGAAAAGTACATCAAAGTATAAAAATAGAACTCGCACTTGTTGAGCTGGAGCAGTCTCAGGTATATGAGGTATCTTCAATACAGTCATTATTTTATTTGACCAAATGAGAAATAGTGAGGCTGATTTAATGACCTACAAATACTGATTTTAGGGGGCATTCTAATAGCTGCTAAGCCTTAATAATCATTGCATGTACATATGCATTCCCGGAGCCCATCTAGTCAGCCTGATTGATATAATCACACACATACATAATCTACAGAGGCAGGCAGTTAGCAGCCAGACAGAGACGAGGATTTTGAGCTCATTTACTAATTTGCTTAGTGTCGGGGACATCCCAAGGGGGGTCCCCTAGCCACCGGGAATAATCACCCTAAAAAACATCTCAACACCGACGGCCCAGAAAATCACCCGGGGCGGCACGGCCCGGAGCCGCTCACCGCGGCCCAAACGACCGTCCCGACTTGATTCGCCTCAAGGCCCAAAGAGCGAACGCCATGACCGCCTCGCTCGAGGGTCTTCGACCCCCTCGAGCGGGCGCGACCCCGCGTCCACCTCGCTTGAGGTCCACACGCCTCCTCGAGCGGATGGACCACTCCGTCCCGCTCGAGGTCACCCCTCTATTCGCGGTAGTGGTGCCCCGCCACTCCGCCCGGTAACAGCATTTAATGCCGCGACCTACCAAGCGCCCAAGTCAAAGGACGGGGATGGGACTCCGCCCTGCTCCATGTCGCGGACACGGTCAGGTCCACTGTACCACCTGCCCCCGTGCTGTGCTGACGCTTCACCACTATGCGGGCAGGCACGGGTCACTCCACCGCACTGTGCCAACTGCTCCCGTCCTTCTCCCACCACGAAGCCCTCGAGCGGGCAGGTGGGCGTCATGGAACGTCTTACGGACGGCCTTTTCTGCAGGTGGTTGATGCTGTCATTCGCCGTCACTGTTCCGCCTGCTCTCGTCCTCCCCCGTACGGCCCAGCCCTCGAACGGGCAGGAGAGGCCCTCGAGCGGGAGTACGAGCCAATAGGGAAGCGCTGACCCCAGCCGACGCGGCCCTGCCACGACGTACTGCCGGGTCACTTCCACCAACTCTCTGCCATTCACCCGACGGGGCGAGCACGCCGTGCACTATGACCAGCAGAGGTCATCATTCCGTCACTGTGCCGCCAACTCCCGTCCTCCCCTGACCAGGC
>OAMR01001547.1:3892-20502 GCA_900205405.1 Echinochloa crus-galli
GGCCTGTCTCTTATACACATCTAGATGTGTATAAGAGACAGCTCCTGGAGGGGCTGGATCCTGCGCTTCATGAAGCTGAAGGCGATCCCGACGCCAGTCAGCCCTTGATCCTTGAGCTTCTCGACTTGCTCAAGGAGGGGTGCCACCTCCTGGGCAACAGCAGCGGAGAGCTTGATGTTCCAGTTGCTGAAGTCTTTGGGGTACCAGTTGTCTTTCTCTGGACAACTCATCGCGTGGTTTCCTGCTACAAATCAAACAAGTCAAATTGCTTCAGTAACAAAACAAGTCGAGGATACAAGGAAACAAGTCAAGTCTGAGAGACTCACCGATTGTAAACCACTTGTTTTTCCATGCTCCACAGGAGTCCATGAGGGGCATGTCGAACCACTTTGCCCTCATGCCCTGGCAGAACTGGATTCCTGCCCCACCGACTACTTCTGTGCGTATGTGTGTGGGCTGCGGCTTTAAGTGGTAAAGAAATTGAAAGAGTCGAAGACTTGGCGGGATTCCAAGAAAAGTTTCACAGGCATGAACAAAGACGGCTAGGTGAAGAATGCCGTTGGGGTTCAGGTGGTGGACTTGCAACTTGTAGAAGTCAAGAAACTCGCAGAAGAATGCAGAGATAGGAAGCCCAACTCCATGCTCACAGAAAGAAAGAAAGAGTGGGATTTCTTGGTTGTATTCCTGCCCCACCGACTACTTCTGTGCGTATGTGTGTGGGCTGCGGCTTTAAGTGGTAAAGAAATTGAAAGAGTCGAAGACTTGGCGGGATTCCAAGAAAAGTTTCACAGGCATGAACGAAGACGGCTAGGTGAAGAAAAGTTTCTTGAGAGAGCAACAGACCTTGCTTCACCAAGGAATTGAGGTCCTCATCTGTTGTCGTACACTTCTTCCATGCCAGAGATGGAGGCGGCGGCGACACGTACTCCGGCTTCTTGCTTGTGTCCCTCGTTAGCCTCGAGGCTTCGCCAGCGCTTGCACCGGTGTTCTTCCTTGCGCTCTGCTTCTTCACCATCGTGAACGGGCTTTGTCCTTCGCGAGCGGAAAAGAGGGGAGGCTCAAGAACAGGAAGCACTAATGCTCAGGGGCTAATGTTCAGAGTGTTTTGGGCGCGAGGCAAGTGCTAAGGATGGCTTGGTGAGGAGCTTTCGCTAAAGCCAGATCTGATTTTATAACCCTTCAGGGTTAGGGCTACAGTTCCGCCCGCGTGGCAAATTCGGAATTTTCCGTTATTTTCACGCCTGATTTTTTGGAGATTCCAACAGAAATCCAGATTACCGTTCCAGATGCTACAAATCTGTCCAGAACTTTAAATCAAAGATATTTGTTTTAAAGCTCGGGGGTTGCTAGCGGATAATCCGGGATTTGGTTTCCGAAATTTATGGAGTATTTGCTTTTTGAACTCCAACTAGTTCAATGAACTACTCGAAGCTCGGGGGCTACACCCAATGGGTGCACCTATTCGGTGCACACCATTGAACTACTCGAAGATGAAGACAAGAAGGCTACTTTGAACCTCCGACTGGTTCTTCAACTACTCGGAGGCTCGGGGGCTACACCCATTGGGTGCATCAACAGATGCACTCCAATGTCGACAATACTCGCTAGAGAAGATCTTGAGCGTCTTGTGCTTTGCCTCTCAGCGGACAAGTATGATGTCTCCCGATCCCTAGGGCCACCCAAACAACGGATTGAAGCTGCCCAGCAGGGAAGGTTTTTGTCCGGCTACCCTAAACTAGTCGGTTACGGTGCAAGACGGCGTAGTCGACTAGGATTAGACTAGTCGTATGCTAATCGGAGACTCCCCAAAGTACTCTGTTGTAGTATTCCAGATGTATATGACTAGGATAGCAATACCGAATTGTAACTCTGCCTTCCAGACTATATAAGGCTGGGATAGCAATACCTAATTGTAACTCTGCCCTCCATCTATATAAGGCTGGGCAGAGACACCCCCCTCGGTAACCTACATGACAATTTGATCGGAAATACTGTACACAGATAGATTAGAGGAGGACTACTCTTGTAATCATACATCTGAACAGAGGCGCGGCAATACAGTCAGCCACAGGACGTAGGGTATTACGCAAATTGCGGCCCGAACCTGTCTAATTGTCTTTGTCCGTGCACTATCATCGCTATCCGACGAGACCCCCATACAAATCTACTAGCTGGGGTATCCCCTGCTAGACGTGGTCGATATAATTCGTCGACACTTTGGCGCCCACCGTGGGGCCCACTCGTCCAAGTTCACCAACGGCGATGATGGGATCAACGATCAAAGCTCAGCGCATCGAGAAGGGAGCCACTTTCGTCGTCGGATCGTGGGTCTTCACCCCTGATGGCAAAGGAGGCTTTGGTTCATTCCTCGAGGATCAATCCAACCCAATCTCGGTCGGTCAGTTTTGTTACTGTGCAAAAAACCATGCCGGTGTTGCATTTAATGCACCGATTCGGGCCGTTAACAAAACGATGATAGTTTCGGCCTAGAAATGAAACGAATGCACCCAATCCACTTTTTGGGACCCAATAGTAATGTTTTGGTTCGTTTCGGTCAGTTTTGTTACTGTGCAAAAAACCATGCCGGTGTTGCATTTAATGCACCGATTCGGGCCGTTAACAAAACGATGATAGTTTCGGCCTAGAAATGAAACGAATGCACCCAATCCACTTTTTGGGACCCAATAGTAATGTTTTGGTTCGTTTCGGTCAGTTTTGTTACTGTGCAAAAAACCATGCCGGTGTTGCATTTAATGCACCGATTCGGGCCGTTAACAAAACGATGATAGTTTCGGCCTAGAAATGAAACGAATGCACCCAATCCACTTTTTGGGACCCAATAGTAATGTTTTGGTTCGTTTCGGTCAGTTTTGTTACTGTGCAAAAAACCATGCCGGTGTTGCATTTAATGCACCGATTCGGGCCGTTAACAAAACGATGATAGTTTCGGCCTAGAAATGAAACGAATGCACCCAATCCACTTTTTGGGACCCAATAGTAATGTTTTGGTTCGTTTCGGTCAGTTTTGTTACTGTGCAAAAAACCATGCCGGTGTTGCATTTAATGCACCGATTCGGGCCGTTAACAAAACGATGATAGTTTCGGCCTAGAAATGAAACGAATGCACCCAATCCACTTTTTGGGACCCAATAGTAATGTTTTGGTTCGTTTCGGTCAGTTTTGTTACTGTGCAAAAAACCATGCCGGTGTTGCATTTAATGCACCGATTCGGGCCGTTAACAAAACGATGATAGTTTCGGCCTAGAAATGAAACGAATGCACCCAATCCACTTTTTGGGACCCAATAGTAATGTTTTGGTTCGTTTCGGTCAGTTTTGTTACTGTGCAAAAAACCATGCCGGTGTTGCATTTAATGCACCGATTCGGGCCGTTAACAAAACGATGATAGTTTCGGCCTAGAAATGAAACGAATGCACCCAATCCACTTTTTGGGACCCAATAGTAATGTTTTGGTTCGTTTCGGTCAGTTTTGTTACTGTGCAAAAAACCATGCCGGTGTTGCATTTAATGCACCGATTCGGGCCGTTAACAAAACGATGATAGTTTCGGCCTAGAAATGAAACGAATGCACCCAATCCACTTTTTGGGACCCAATAGTAATGTTTTGGTTCGTTTCGGTCAGTTTTGTTACTGTGCAAAAAACCATGCCGGTGTTGCATTTAATGCACCGATTCGGGCCGTTAACAAAACGATGATAGTTTCGGCCTAGAAATGAAACGAATGCACCCAATCCACTTTTTGGGACCCAATAGTAATGTTTTGGTTCGTTTCGGTCAGTTTTGTTACTGTGCAAAAAACCATGCCGGTGTTGCATTTAATGCACCGATTCGGGCCGTTAACAAAACGATGATAGTTTCGGCCTAGAAATGAAACGAATGCACCCAATCCACTTTTTGGGACCCAATAGTAATGTTTTGGTTCGTTTCGGTCAGTTTTGTTACTGTGCAAAAAACCATGCCGGTGTTGCATTTAATGCACCGATTCGGGCCGTTAACAAAACGATGATAGTTTCGGCCTAGAAATGAAACGAATGCACCCAATCCACTTTTTGGGACCCAATAGTAATGTTTTGGTTCGTTTCGGTCAGTTTTGTTACTGTGCAAAAAACCATGCCGGTGTTGCATTTAATGCACCGATTCGGGCCGTTAACAAAACGATGATAGTTTCGGCCTAGAAATGAAACGAATGCACCCAATCCACTTTTTGGGACCCAATAGTAATGTTTTGGTTCGTTTCGGTCAGTTTTGTTACTGTGCAAAAAACCATGCCGGTGTTGCATTTAATGCACCGATTCGGGCCGTTAACAAAACGATGATAGTTTCGGCCTAGAAATGAAACGAATGCACCCAATCCACTTTTTGGGACCCAATAGTAATGTTTTGGTTCGTTTCGGTCAGTTTTGTTACTGTGCAAAAAACCATGCCGGTGTTGCATTTAATGCACCGATTCGGGCCGTTAACAAAACGATGATAGTTTCGGCCTAGAAATGAAACGAATGCACCCAATCCACTTTTTGGGACCCAATAGTAATGTTTTGGTTCGTTTCGGTCAGTTTTGTTACTGTGCAAAAAACCATGCCGGTGTTGCATTTAATGCACCGATTCGGGCCGTTAACAAAACGATGATAGTTTCGGCCTAGAAATGAAACGAATGCACCCAATCCACTTTTTGGGACCCAATAGTAATGTTTTGGTTCGTTTCGGTCAGTTTTGTTACTGTGCAAAAAACCATGCCGGTGTTGCATTTAATGCACCGATTCGGGCCGTTAACAAAACGATGATAGTTTCGGCCTAGAAATGAAACGAATGCACCCAATCCACTTTTTGGGACCCAATAGTAATGTTTTGGTTCGTTTCGGTCAGTTTTGTTACTGTGCAAAAAACCATGCCGGTGTTGCATTTAATGCACCGATTCGGGCCGTTAACAAAACGATGATAGTTTCGGCCTAGAAATGAAACGAATGCACCCAATCCACTTTTTGGGACCCAATAGTAATGTTTTGGTTCGTTTCGGTCAGTTTTGTTACTGTGCAAAAAACCATGCCGGTGTTGCATTTAATGCACCGATTCGGGCCGTTAACAAAACGATGATAGTTTCGGCCTAGAAATGAAACGAATGCACCCAATCCACTTTTTGGGACCCAATAGTAATGTTTTGGTTCGTTTCGGTCAGTTTTGTTACTGTGCAAAAAACCATGCCGGTGTTGCATTTAATGCACCGATTCGGGCCGTTAACAAAACGATGATAGTTTCGGCCTAGAAATGAAACGAATGCACCCAATCCACTTTTTGGGACCCAATAGTAATGTTTTGGTTCGTTTCGGTCAGTTTTGTTACTGTGCAAAAAACCATGCCGGTGTTGCATTTAATGCACCGATTCGGGCCGTTAACAAAACGATGATAGTTTCGGCCTAGAAATGAAACGAATGCACCCAATCCACTTTTTGGGACCCAATAGTAATGTTTTGGTTCGTTTCGGTCAGTTTTGTTACTGTGCAAAAAACCATGCCGGTGTTGCATTTAATGCACCGATTCGGGCCGTTAACAAAACGATGATAGTTTCGGCCTAGAAATGAAACGAATGCACCCAATCCACTTTTTGGGACCCAATAGTAATGTTTTGGTTCGTTTCGGTCAGTTTTGTTACTGTGCAAAAAACCATGCCGGTGTTGCATTTAATGCACCGATTCGGGCCGTTAACAAAACGATGATAGTTTCGGCCTAGAAATGAAACGAATGCACCCAATCCACTTTTTGGGACCCAATAGTAATGTTTTGGTTCGTTTCGGTCAGTTTTGTTACTGTGCAAAAAACCATGCCGGTGTTGCATTTAATGCACCGATTCGGGCCGTTAACAAAACGATGATAGTTTCGGCCTAGAAATGAAACGAATGCACCCAATCCACTTTTTGGGACCCAATAGTAATGTTTTGGTTCGTTTCGGTCAGTTTTGTTACTGTGCAAAAAACCATGCCGGTGTTGCATTTAATGCACCGATTCGGGCCGTTAACAAAACGATGATAGTTTCGGCCTAGAAATGAAACGAATGCACCCAATCCACTTTTTGGGACCCAATAGTAATGTTTTGGTTCGTTTCGGTCAGTTTTGTTACTGTGCAAAAAACCATGCCGGTGTTGCATTTAATGCACCGATTCGGGCCGTTAACAAAACGATGATAGTTTCGGCCTAGAAATGAAACGAATGCACCCAATCCACTTTTTGGGACCCAATAGTAATGTTTTGGTTCGTTTCGGTCAGTTTTGTTACTGTGCAAAAAACCATGCCGGTGTTGCATTTAATGCACCGATTCGGGCCGTTAACAAAACGATGATAGTTTCGGCCTAGAAATGAAACGAATGCACCCAATCCACTTTTTGGGACCCAATAGTAATGTTTTGGTTCGTTTCGGTCAGTTTTGTTACTGTGCAAAAAACCATGCCGGTGTTGCATTTAATGCACCGATTCGGGCCGTTAACAAAACGATGATAGTTTCGGCCTAGAAATGAAACGAATGCACCCAATCCACTTTTTGGGACCCAATAGTAATGTTTTGGTTCGTTTCGGTCAGTTTTGTTACTGTGCAAAAAACCATGCCGGTGTTGCATTTAATGCACCGATTCGGGCCGTTAACAAAACGATGATAGTTTCGGCCTAGAAATGAAACGAATGCACCCAATCCACTTTTTGGGACCCAATAGTAATGTTTTGGTTCGTTTCGGTCAGTTTTGTTACTGTGCAAAAAACCATGCCGGTGTTGCATTTAATGCACCGATTCGGGCCGTTAACAAAACGATGATAGTTTCGGCCTAGAAATGAAACGAATGCACCCAATCCACTTTTTGGGACCCAATAGTAATGTTTTGGTTCGTTTCGGTCAGTTTTGTTACTGTGCAAAAAACCATGCCGGTGTTGCATTTAATGCACCGATTCGGGCCGTTAACAAAACGATGATAGTTTCGGCCTAGAAATGAAACGAATGCACCCAATCCACTTTTTGGGACCCAATAGTAATGTTTTGGTTCGTTTCGGTCAGTTTTGTTACTGTGCAAAAAACCATGCCGGTGTTGCATTTAATGCACCGATTCGGGCCGTTAACAAAACGATGATAGTTTCGGCCTAGAAATGAAACGAATGCACCCAATCCACTTTTTGGGACCCAATAGTAATGTTTTGGTTCGTTTCGGTCAGTTTTGTTACTGTGCAAAAAACCATGCCGGTGTTGCATTTAATGCACCGATTCGGGCCGTTAACAAAACGATGATAGTTTCGGCCTAGAAATGAAACGAATGCACCCAATCCACTTTTTGGGACCCAATAGTAATGTTTTGGTTCGTTTCGGTCAGTTTTGTTACTGTGCAAAAAACCATGCCGGTGTTGCATTTAATGCACCGATTCGGGCCGTTAACAAAACGATGATAGTTTCGGCCTAGAAATGAAACGAATGCACCCAATCCACTTTTTGGGACCCAATAGTAATGTTTTGGTTCGTTTCGGTCAGTTTTGTTACTGTGCAAAAAACCATGCCGGTGTTGCATTTAATGCACCGATTCGGGCCGTTAACAAAACGATGATAGTTTCGGCCTAGAAATGAAACGAATGCACCCAATCCACTTTTTGGGACCCAATAGTAATGTTTTGGTTCGTTTCGGTCAGTTTTGTTACTGTGCAAAAAACCATGCCGGTGTTGCATTTAATGCACCGATTCGGGCCGTTAACAAAACGATGATAGTTTCGGCCTAGAAATGAAACGAATGCACCCAATCCACTTTTTGGGACCCAATAGTAATGTTTTGGTTCGTTTCGGTCAGTTTTGTTACTGTGCAAAAAACCATGCCGGTGTTGCATTTAATGCACCGATTCGGGCCGTTAACAAAACGATGATAGTTTCGGCCTAGAAATGAAACGAATGCACCCAATCCACTTTTTGGGACCCAATAGTAATGTTTTGGTTCGTTTCGGTCAGTTTTGTTACTGTGCAAAAAACCATGCCGGTGTTGCATTTAATGCACCGATTCGGGCCGTTAACAAAACGATGATAGTTTCGGCCTAGAAATGAAACGAATGCACCCAATCCACTTTTTGGGACCCAATAGTAATGTTTTGGTTCGTTTCGGTCAGTTTTGTTACTGTGCAAAAAACCATGCCGGTGTTGCATTTAATGCACCGATTCGGGCCGTTAACAAAACGATGATAGTTTCGGCCTAGAAATGAAACGAATGCACCCAATCCACTTTTTGGGACCCAATAGTAATGTTTTGGTTCGTTTCGGTCAGTTTTGTTACTGTGCAAAAAACCATGCCGGTGTTGCATTTAATGCACCGATTCGGGCCGTTAACAAAACGATGATAGTTTCGGCCTAGAAATGAAACGAATGCACCCAATCCACTTTTTGGGACCCAATAGTAATGTTTTGGTTCGTTTCGGTCAGTTTTGTTACTGTGCAAAAAACCATGCCGGTGTTGCATTTAATGCACCGATTCGGGCCGTTAACAAAACGATGATAGTTTCGGCCTAGAAATGAAACGAATGCACCCAATCCACTTTTTGGGACCCAATAGTAATGTTTTGGTTCGTTTCGGTCAGTTTTGTTACTGTGCAAAAAACCATGCCGGTGTTGCATTTAATGCACCGATTCGGGCCGTTAACAAAACGATGATAGTTTCGGCCTAGAAATGAAACGAATGCACCCAATCCACTTTTTGGGACCCAATAGTAATGTTTTGGTTCGTTTCGGTCAGTTTTGTTACTGTGCAAAAAACCATGCCGGTGTTGCATTTAATGCACCGATTCGGGCCGTTAACAAAACGATGATAGTTTCGGCCTAGAAATGAAACGAATGCACCCAATCCACTTTTTGGGACCCAATAGTAATGTTTTGGTTCGTTTCGGTCAGTTTTGTTACTGTGCAAAAAACCATGCCGGTGTTGCATTTAATGCACCGATTCGGGCCGTTAACAAAACGATGATAGTTTCGGCCTAGAAATGAAACGAATGCACCCAATCCACTTTTTGGGACCCAATAGTAATGTTTTGGTTCGTTTCGGTCAGTTTTGTTACTGTGCAAAAAACCATGCCGGTGTTGCATTTAATGCACCGATTCGGGCCGTTAACAAAACGATGATAGTTTCGGCCTAGAAATGAAACGAATGCACCCAATCCACTTTTTGGGACCCAATAGTAATGTTTTGGTTCGTTTCGGTCAGTTTTGTTACTGTGCAAAAAACCATGCCGGTGTTGCATTTAATGCACCGATTCGGGCCGTTAACAAAACGATGATAGTTTCGGCCTAGAAATGAAACGAATGCACCCAATCCACTTTTTGGGACCCAATAGTAATGTTTTGGTTCGTTTCGGTCAGTTTTGTTACTGTGCAAAAAACCATGCCGGTGTTGCATTTAATGCACCGATTCGGGCCGTTAACAAAACGATGATAGTTTCGGCCTAGAAATGAAACGAATGCACCCAATCCACTTTTTGGGACCCAATAGTAATGTTTTGGTTCGTTTCGGTCAGTTTTGTTACTGTGCAAAAAACCATGCCGGTGTTGCATTTAATGCACCGATTCGGGCCGTTAACAAAACGATGATAGTTTCGGCCTAGAAATGAAACGAATGCACCCAATCCACTTTTTGGGACCCAATAGTAATGTTTTGGTTCGTTTCGGTCAGTTTTGTTACTGTGCAAAAAACCATGCCGGTGTTGCATTTAATGCACCGATTCGGGCCGTTAACAAAACGATGATAGTTTCGGCCTAGAAATGAAACGAATGCACCCAATCCACTTTTTGGGACCCAATAGTAATGTTTTGGTTCGTTTCGGTCAGTTTTGTTACTGTGCAAAAAACCATGCCGGTGTTGCATTTAATGCACCGATTCGGGCCGTTAACAAAACGATGATAGTTTCGGCCTAGAAATGAAACGAATGCACCCAATCCACTTTTTGGGACCCAATAGTAATGTTTTGGTTCGTTTCGGTCAGTTTTGTTACTGTGCAAAAAACCATGCCGGTGTTGCATTTAATGCACCGATTCGGGCCGTTAACAAAACGATGATAGTTTCGGCCTAGAAATGAAACGAATGCACCCAATCCACTTTTTGGGACCCAATAGTAATGTTTTGGTTCGTTTCGGTCAGTTTTGTTACTGTGCAAAAAACCATGCCGGTGTTGCATTTAATGCACCGATTCGGGCCGTTAACAAAACGATGATAGTTTCGGCCTAGAAATGAAACGAATGCACCCAATCCACTTTTTGGGACCCAATAGTAATGTTTTGGTTCGTTTCGGTCAGTTTTGTTACTGTGCAAAAAACCATGCCGGTGTTGCATTTAATGCACCGATTCGGGCCGTTAACAAAACGATGATAGTTTCGGCCTAGAAATGAAACGAATGCACCCAATCCACTTTTTGGGACCCAATAGTAATGTTTTGGTTCGTTTCGGTCAGTTTTGTTACTGTGCAAAAAACCATGCCGGTGTTGCATTTAATGCACCGATTCGGGCCGTTAACAAAACGATGATAGTTTCGGCCTAGAAATGAAACGAATGCACCCAATCCACTTTTTGGGACCCAATAGTAATGTTTTGGTTCGTTTCGGTCAGTTTTGTTACTGTGCAAAAAACCATGCCGGTGTTGCATTTAATGCACCGATTCGGGCCGTTAACAAAACGATGATAGTTTCGGCCTAGAAATGAAACGAATGCACCCAATCCACTTTTTGGGACCCAATAGTAATGTTTTGGTTCGTTTCGGTCAGTTTTGTTACTGTGCAAAAAACCATGCCGGTGTTGCATTTAATGCACCGATTCGGGCCGTTAACAAAACGATGATAGTTTCGGCCTAGAAATGAAACGAATGCACCCAATCCACTTTTTGGGACCCAATAGTAATGTTTTGGTTCGTTTCGGTCAGTTTTGTTACTGTGCAAAAAACCATGCCGGTGTTGCATTTAATGCACCGATTCGGGCCGTTAACAAAACGATGATAGTTTCGGCCTAGAAATGAAACGAATGCACCCAATCCACTTTTTGGGACCCAATAGTAATGTTTTGGTTCGTTTCGGTCAGTTTTGTTACTGTGCAAAAAACCATGCCGGTGTTGCATTTAATGCACCGATTCGGGCCGTTAACAAAACGATGATAGTTTCGGCCTAGAAATGAAACGAATGCACCCAATCCACTTTTTGGGACCCAATAGTAATGTTTTGGTTCGTTTCGGTCAGTTTTGTTACTGTGCAAAAAACCATGCCGGTGTTGCATTTAATGCACCGATTCGGGCCGTTAACAAAACGATGATAGTTTCGGCCTAGAAATGAAACGAATGCACCCAATCCACTTTTTGGGACCCAATAGTAATGTTTTGGTTCGTTTCGGTCAGTTTTGTTACTGTGCAAAAAACCATGCCGGTGTTGCATTTAATGCACCGATTCGGGCCGTTAACAAAACGATGATAGTTTCGGCCTAGAAATGAAACGAATGCACCCAATCCACTTTTTGGGACCCAATAGTAATGTTTTGGTTCGTTTCGGTCAGTTTTGTTACTGTGCAAAAAACCATGCCGGTGTTGCATTTAATGCACCGATTCGGGCCGTTAACAAAACGATGATAGTTTCGGCCTAGAAATGAAACGAATGCACCCAATCCACTTTTTGGGACCCAATAGTAATGTTTTGGTTCGTTTCGGTCAGTTTTGTTACTGTGCAAAAAACCATGCCGGTGTTGCATTTAATGCACCGATTCGGGCCGTTAACAAAACGATGATAGTTTCGGCCTAGAAATGAAACGAATGCACCCAATCCACTTTTTGGGACCCAATAGTAATGTTTTGGTTCGTTTCGGTCAGTTTTGTTACTGTGCAAAAAACCATGCCGGTGTTGCATTTAATGCACCGATTCGGGCCGTTAACAAAACGATGATAGTTTCGGCCTAGAAATGAAACGAATGCACCCAATCCACTTTTTGGGACCCAATAGTAATGTTTTGGTTCGTTTCGGTCAGTTTTGTTACTGTGCAAAAAACCATGCCGGTGTTGCATTTAATGCACCGATTCGGGCCGTTAACAAAACGATGATAGTTTCGGCCTAGAAATGAAACGAATGCACCCAATCCACTTTTTGGGACCCAATAGTAATGTTTTGGTTCGTTTCGGTCAGTTTTGTTACTGTGCAAAAAACCATGCCGGTGTTGCATTTAATGCACCGATTCGGGCCGTTAACAAAACGATGATAGTTTCGGCCTAGAAATGAAACGAATGCACCCAATCCACTTTTTGGGACCCAATAGTAATGTTTTGGTTCGTTTCGGTCAGTTTTGTTACTGTGCAAAAAACCATGCCGGTGTTGCATTTAATGCACCGATTCGGGCCGTTAACAAAACGATGATAGTTTCGGCCTAGAAATGAAACGAATGCACCCAATCCACTTTTTGGGACCCAATAGTAATGTTTTGGTTCGTTTCGGTCAGTTTTGTTACTGTGCAAAAAACCATGCCGGTGTTGCATTTAATGCACCGATTCGGGCCGTTAACAAAACGATGATAGTTTCGGCCTAGAAATGAAACGAATGCACCCAATCCACTTTTTGGGACCCAATAGTAATGTTTTGGTTCGTTTCGGTCAGTTTTGTTACTGTGCAAAAAACCATGCCGGTGTTGCATTTAATGCACCGATTCGGGCCGTTAACAAAACGATGATAGTTTCGGCCTAGAAATGAAACGAATGCACCCAATCCACTTTTTGGGACCCAATAGTAATGTTTTGGTTCGTTTCGGTCAGTTTTGTTACTGTGCAAAAAACCATGCCGGTGTTGCATTTAATGCACCGATTCGGGCCGTTAACAAAACGATGATAGTTTCGGCCTAGAAATGAAACGAATGCACCCAATCCACTTTTTGGGACCCAATAGTAATGTTTTGGTTCGTTTCGGTCAGTTTTGTTACTGTGCAAAAAACCATGCCGGTGTTGCATTTAATGCACCGATTCGGGCCGTTAACAAAACGATGATAGTTTCGGCCTAGAAATGAAACGAATGCACCCAATCCACTTTTTGGGACCCAATAGTAATGTTTTGGTTCGTTTCGGTCAGTTTTGTTACTGTGCAAAAAACCATGCCGGTGTTGCATTTAATGCACCGATTCGGGCCGTTAACAAAACGATGATAGTTTCGGCCTAGAAATGAAACGAATGCACCCAATCCACTTTTTGGGACCCAATAGTAATGTTTTGGTTCGTTTCGGTCAGTTTTGTTACTGTGCAAAAAACCATGCCGGTGTTGCATTTAATGCACCGATTCGGGCCGTTAACAAAACGATGATAGTTTCGGCCTAGAAATGAAACGAATGCACCCAATCCACTTTTTGGGACCCAATAGTAATGTTTTGGTTCGTTTCGGTCAGTTTTGTTACTGTGCAAAAAACCATGCCGGTGTTGCATTTAATGCACCGATTCGGGCCGTTAACAAAACGATGATAGTTTCGGCCTAGAAATGAAACGAATGCACCCAATCCACTTTTTGGGACCCAATAGTAATGTTTTGGTTCGTTTCGGTCAGTTTTGTTACTGTGCAAAAAACCATGCCGGTGTTGCATTTAATGCACCGATTCGGGCCGTTAACAAAACGATGATAGTTTCGGCCTAGAAATGAAACGAATGCACCCAATCCACTTTTTGGGACCCAATAGTAATGTTTTGGTTCGTTTCGGTCAGTTTTGTTACTGTGCAAAAAACCATGCCGGTGTTGCATTTAATGCACCGATTCGGGCCGTTAACAAAACGATGATAGTTTCGGCCTAGAAATGAAACGAATGCACCCAATCCACTTTTTGGGACCCAATAGTAATGTTTTGGTTCGTTTCGGTCAGTTTTGTTACTGTGCAAAAAACCATGCCGGTGTTGCATTTAATGCACCGATTCGGGCCGTTAACAAAACGATGATAGTTTCGGCCTAGAAATGAAACGAATGCACCCAATCCACTTTTTGGGACCCAATAGTAATGTTTTGGTTCGTTTCGGTCAGTTTTGTTACTGTGCAAAAAACCATGCCGGTGTTGCATTTAATGCACCGATTCGGGCCGTTAACAAAACGATGATAGTTTCGGCCTAGAAATGAAACGAATGCACCCAATCCACTTTTTGGGACCCAATAGTAATGTTTTGGTTCGTTTCGGTCAGTTTTGTTACTGTGCAAAAAACCATGCCGGTGTTGCATTTAATGCACCGATTCGGGCCGTTAACAAAACGATGATAGTTTCGGCCTAGAAATGAAACGAATGCACCCAATCCACTTTTTGGGACCCAATAGTAATGTTTTGGTTCGTTTCGGTCAGTTTTGTTACTGTGCAAAAAACCATGCCGGTGTTGCATTTAATGCACCGATTCGGGCCGTTAACAAAACGATGATAGTTTCGGCCTAGAAATGAAACGAATGCACCCAATCCACTTTTTGGGACCCAATAGTAATGTTTTGGTTCGTTTCGGTCAGTTTTGTTACTGTGCAAAAAACCATGCCGGTGTTGCATTTAATGCACCGATTCGGGCCGTTAACAAAACGATGATAGTTTCGGCCTAGAAATGAAACGAATGCACCCAATCCACTTTTTGGGACCCAATAGTAATGTTTTGGTTCGTTTCGGTCAGTTTTGTTACTGTGCAAAAAACCATGCCGGTGTTGCATTTAATGCACCGATTCGGGCCGTTAACAAAACGATGATAGTTTCGGCCTAGAAATGAAACGAATGCACCCAATCCACTTTTTGGGACCCAATAGTAATGTTTTGGTTCGTTTCGGTCAGTTTTGTTACTGTGCAAAAAACCATGCCGGTGTTGCATTTAATGCACCGATTCGGGCCGTTAACAAAACGATGATAGTTTCGGCCTAGAAATGAAACGAATGCACCCAATCCACTTTTTGGGACCCAATAGTAATGTTTTGGTTCGTTTCGGTCAGTTTTGTTACTGTGCAAAAAACCATGCCGGTGTTGCATTTAATGCACCGATTCGGGCCGTTAACAAAACGATGATAGTTTCGGCCTAGAAATGAAACGAATGCACCCAATCCACTTTTTGGGACCCAATAGTAATGTTTTGGTTCGTTTCGGTCAGTTTTGTTACTGTGCAAAAAACCATGCCGGTGTTGCATTTAATGCACCGATTCGGGCCGTTAACAAAACGATGATAGTTTCGGCCTAGAAATGAAACGAATGCACCCAATCCACTTTTTGGGACCCAATAGTAATGTTTTGGTTCGTTTCGGTCAGTTTTGTTACTGTGCAAAAAACCATGCCGGTGTTGCATTTAATGCACCGATTCGGGCCGTTAACAAAACGATGATAGTTTCGGCCTAGAAATGAAACGAATGCACCCAATCCACTTTTTGGGACCCAATAGTAATGTTTTGGTT
This sequence comes from Echinochloa crus-galli, assembly GCA_900205405.1. Classification (NCBI taxonomy): domain Eukaryota; kingdom Viridiplantae; phylum Streptophyta; class Magnoliopsida; order Poales; family Poaceae; genus Echinochloa; species Echinochloa crus-galli. Next base: position 19,304 of record OAMR01001547.1, read on the forward strand.
CGTTTCGGTCAGTTTTGTTACTGTGCAAAAAACCATGCCGGTGTTGCATTTAATGCACCGATTCGGGCCGTTAACAAAACGATGATAGTTTCGGCCTAGAAATGAAACGAATGCACCCAATCCACTTTTTGGGACCCAATAGTAATGTTTTGGTTCGTTTCGGTCAGTTTTGTTACTGTGCAAAAAACCATGCCGGGGTTGCATTTAATGCACTGATTCGGGCCGTTAACGAAACGAGGCACAGTTTCGGGCCAGAAACGAAACGAACGCACCAAATCCACTTTTTTGGACCCAATAGTGATGTTTTAGTTCGTTTCGGTCAGTTTTGTTACTGTGCAAAAAACCATGCCGGGGTTGCATTTAATGCACTGATTCGGGCCGTTAACGAAACGAGGCACAGTTTCGGGCCAGAAACGAAACGAACGCACCAAATCCACTTTTTTGGACCCAATAGTGATGTTTTAGTTCGTTTCGGTCAGTTTTGTTACTGTGCAAAAAACCATGCTGGTGTTGCATTTAATGCACCGATTCGGGACTTTAACAAAATGAGGCACAGTTTCGGGCCAGAAATGAGACGAACGCAGCCAATCCACTATTTTAAATCTAATAGTGATGTTTTGGTTCATTTTGGTCAGTTTCGTTATGGTGCAAAAAGCCATCCCGGTGTTACATTTAATGCACTGATTCGGGCCATTAACGAAACGATGCAGAGTTTCGAGCCAGAAACGAAACGAATGCACCCAATCCACTTTTTTGTACCTAATAGTGATGTTTTGGTTCGTTTGGGTCAATTTTGTTACTGTGCAAAAAACCATGCCGGGGTTGCATTTAATGCACTGATTCGGGCCGTTAACGAAACGAGGCACAGTTTTGGGCCAGAAATGAAACGAACGCACCAAATCTAGTTTTTTGGACCCAATAGTGATGTTTTGGTTCGTTTCGCTCAGTTTTGTTATGGTGCAAAAAGCCATGCCGGTGTTACATTTAATGCACTGATTCGGGCCATTAACGAAACGATGCACAGTTTCGAGCCAGAAACGAAACGAACGCACCCAATCCACTTTTTTGGACCCAATAGTGATGTTTTAGTTCGTTTCGGTCAGTTTTGTTACTGTGCAAAAAACCATGCCGGTGTTGCATTTAATGCACCGATTCGGGCCGTTAACGAAACGAGGCACAGTTTCAGGCCAGAAATGAAA
>OAMR01001446.1:15554-39482 GCA_900205405.1 Echinochloa crus-galli
GTTGGATCGTTAAGGAAAAAGATAGAACGTGAAGCCCTAGGGGAATTGTGGGGGATATTTAGGTGGCAACTAACTTATATAACTGACTTCCAGCACCTTTACTTTTAAGCAAGTTACTTTCATGTAACGACGCACCTACGCCATGGTAAGTAGGTAAGCATTCTGGTACTCGTAGTCGGTTAGGCTCGCGCACGTGTTTTATACGGGCGCCTATCCTACCGCGCGGTGCGCAACAGGATGCGACTCAAGCTTAATTCAAAACAGCTTGTCGCCACCGGCTGCAGGTGATACGGCTGCAGTGATCCCCCGATGATCAAAATCGGACCCATTGTGGTATGCGGTGCATCCATGGGTAGTTAATATGTTGCCTGGGTCAGGAACATATGAATACTGTCTATGCAGTGTTGAACGCATGGGTGCCAATCCTATAAGGGATGGTAATGAATGTGGACGCTTTCGTGAGTGCTGGCACGAAAGGTTCAATGGGATATATCTTGTGCGATGCAGGTACACTAACTACGTTAGTTTAAGAACGAGTAGTAACTCGACTAGTTATTATAGGGAGTAACGTACAAATGCCACCCAAATAACGCCTAAATCCAAATTTATTTGGATATCGGGTCTATGAAAGGACGTATAGGCTCATTTTGCATCCTAATGAAAAATTTAACGAAATGTAATTGATCGGTGATGAAAGCCAATAAAAAGGGAATCTAAAAACTGAGTGAAATACTGAAAATGGATCTGGGCGTTTCTTGCTAAAAAACCATGTTTAAAAATTAACGAGTAAGAGCTGGGAGAAAAATTTGTTTGTGTTGACCTGTTATAGAAAGTTTCATCCATATTATGCTGCTGTTAAAATGTATGTGGTTTTCCTCAAAACATGGCTGACGGTGGCATTTGTACGTCACTCCCTATAATAACTAGTCGAGTTACTACTCGTTCTTAGACTAACGTAGTTAGTGTACCTGCATCGCAAACAAGATATATCCGATTGAACCTTTCGTGCCAGCACTCACGAAAGCATCCACATTCATTACCATCCCTTATAGGATTGGCACCCATGCGTTCAACACTGCATGGACAGTATTCATATGTTCCTGACCCAGGCAACATATTAACTACCCATGGATTCACCGCATACCATAATGGGTCCGATTTTGATCATCGGGGGATCACTGCAGCCGTATCACCTGCAGCCGGTGGCGACAAGCTGTTTTGAATTAAGCTTGAGTCGCATCCTGTTGCGCACCGCGCGGTAGGATAGGCGCCCGGATTTACACAGAAACCCGAATGCTGTCATATGTGTGCCCAGGATGTCCACAGAACACATATAGCTTACAAATATGGAAATCAGAGTACATATGCTCGAATAAAATAGTTTTACATCAGAGTTTACCTAAAACACAGCGGAAGTCTATTTATTAACTCTCAACTAGCGGAGCTGCAGTCCATAGGGACATTGACTGGTTGACCGCAGCTCAGTAGTACGGAAGATCCTCAAGAAACTTCATCTGTTACCCATCCAGGATTTTGTTGAACAATTGCGAGCGTAAGTAAATGTCTTACTTAGCAAGTATAGCACGGGTGTATGAAGGCTCAAAAAGGCTAGACACGGCTGAACTGCATTAGCACTTTAGTTGGCTCGTTTTATCATTATCCAAATTACTACAAGTGTATGAATCCCAGTTGTAACCCAATTAATAATGTGTAAGTGACATTAAGCATAAATAAACATCATCTTCTAATCAAAAAGGATCCAGACCACTCGTGACCGGTTTCACCCCATACAACCACGTATTTCGGGATCGAAACAAAGCATACCAATACTCGTATGAAGACGAGTCCAGGGATTACATCAATCCATTTATTACATCAAGACGGTTCACTTGCCATTATTACAAACCGGTTTTTCAAACTTGAGCGGTGGGCGCCAACTGTTGGTTTTGATTTAGCCAATAGTCACAAAACCAGCAGTACAAAAGTAACCGAGTTGACTTAGTGAGATTCAATACATCATCACAGAATTCCCAGAGTCGTCCCCCTAAAAAGGGGCGCTAGGACCTCCTTTTATAGGGGTTACAAGTCTATCAAAATACATTCATGCCCCTCTTCCTGGGCCCACTACCATACTAATATAAGAGTTGACCCAACTCTTTTTACATCAAGGACAAAAAGGTACTTTAATAACATGACGTATCCAAATTGACTTCTACTTCTAACTAACTGGTCATGACCTACTTTTACACTTTATTGCTGCCATTGCTTCGATCCTGTGGGACTACTCATCTACGTGGCATGCGAAGGTGCTGAGTAATCGAAGCACTCCCCGACGAACTTCTCCAGACCTTCGCCGGCATAAGTCTTTTTTCCCTGCGTCGCTTCTCAACTGGAGCTTTACCTTCGTGACTCTACGTTGCTCCACCTCTGTGCTTGACTGTTTAGGGCTCGAAGGTTTCCCTAGCCGTTCCTTTACGTTGCGACTCTTGTCATTACCTTCGACAGATGAGACGTTGATCCCATCTTGCGGAACCTTCTCCTCTGATGACGCTGAGACCCTATCAAAGGTGAAACCCTTCTGATAGTCTGTTCCCCATATCCGCTTTATCCTGTCATTCCTTAGTGACTTGATACTCGAAGGTCACCCCGACCATTCATTTGTATTCTGAATCTGGCCATTACCTTCGATGTAATCAATATTAGCCTCGGCACATAGATCCTTGACCTTTGGTAATGCCGTGACTCAGTCGGAGGTGAAGCCTTTCTAGAATTCGACCCCCAACAGAAGCCTCTCGATTGTTCGGATCGACACCCGGGCCGTTACAATCGTTCCTCTTAGAATTTCAGCATTCTGGTAAAAGTCGTCACCTCCGAACTATTGTTACGGCCTTTTGATTTTTTAACCGTTAGACCGAATGTTAGTTTGCATTTTTATGATTGTCCTACGATTTTTAATCGATTTTTAAAGTTCACTATGTTCTATTCAGAAACTTAACTTAAGTTTCACATTTTAACCCCTGACATTTTACGTTCAAGCCCCCGCACGTTTTAAAATTTAACGATGGGGTCCCTGGCCGGCCGGCGGCGGCGCTCGAGTGATACCGGCGATGTGGGGCCCCATTCTCGACGAGATCTAGCCTAAGGGGTTCAGTGGCTCACCCCGGTTCGAATGAGGTCGGCATCGTGGTCGGGGATGGCTTGACGGCGGCGGCGGAGGTCTACGGGCTCCGGCGAGCTCACGTCGGTGCCATGGAGAGCCTCACGACTCGATTAACTGGGGAATAAGCTTCGTGGGGAGGAGAGGAAGCTACTAATGCTCTTGGTTTAGGACATGGCGGCCGGTACGCAGCTGCCCGCACGGAGGCGGCGGACGGCGGCGACGGCGAGTGTGGGAGAAGCCTCAGGAGCGACCGGAACTGAGGTTTGAGGGGTCTGTGAGCTGCGCTAGGTGTTAGGGAGATGCATTGTGACGCTGGTTTGGGCTGCGGTGGTGTGGAGAAGGCTGCCCACGGTGGGGTGGATCGGCGGCGAGCTGGCGGCGGAAATGGCGACGGCGAGCTCGGGGAAGACAATGTGGGGACTGTGGTTCCTTTTATAGGCGACAGGAGGAAGGATGGAGGCTTAACGATGAAGCCTTGGGGTCCAGACGGCCGTCGTGGGGTGCAACGGCGTTCGGGAGCCTCGCCGGCGTTAATGGCGCCATTAGCAGAGGACTGCGGCCGCGTGGCAAGGCGAAGCTGGCGGAGGGCGATGCGGACGCGGCTTGAAGGGCTCGTGCACGCGATCGAGTAGTCAAAATGTCGCTGCTTGTTGTGCGGGCTGGCGCAGCGCGGCTGAGCTGCGTCGGGGCGCGCCGGCATTGGCCGCGGCGGATACGCCGCAGGCGCTCGCGATCGAAGCCGTGCGCGGTTGGAAGAGCTCGGGGTTTGGTCACGTCATATTCGCGTCGTTGGTCGGGTTGTGTCGTGGCGGTCAGGTCTCGACGGCCGCGTGGCGGAGCGAGGCGGCGCGGTCGACGGCTCGGTCGGGGAGGGGCGGGACGTGGTCGTGTGGGATGAAGAGGCTGGCAGGTGGGGTCGGCGTCGTGTGGAACGCGCCAGGCGCGTGATTTGGCTGGGTCCGGTGCACGAGGTTGGCCGGCGGTGAGGGGTGGTGCGGAGCGGCGTGCAGCGCGGCGGCGCTCTGGAGCGGGGAGGGAAAAACAGGGGAGGGTGAGAGAGAGTTTGACCAGGGAGAGATTTCGGTTGACCAGAGATTTCTTTCGAATTTCCATGTAAACTCCAAAATCTCCCAACATGAAAGTTGTGCTAAACTTTGTTCTCTACAACTTTCATGTTGATAGTTTTTGATTTGGGCCCTAGATCATGCTGAAGAAAAGTGATTTTTCAAATCACATTCGAACAAGGCTTGGGTTTAAATTTGAAATTTTATTTCACTGAACTTCTGTTCCTAACAACCTCCATATCTCTACCTAATTATAAAGCAAGGATTGATTTAGTGGTACGTCATAATTTTACGAAAAGCCCCCTAATATATTTGTATTTCTATCCATATCTAACATCGGTCTCCTCCGTCTCCTGCAATTTCCCCGAGTTCGAATCGACTCCACGGCGCGATTCTAATTCTTTCCCCTTCTTACGATTTCCCCAAGTCCCTCCAGATATATGCATCAACTCCACCGCGTGATTCCTGTGCCGTTCCCAAATCATGGCCAAAGGTCGTCAGAGGGCATAAATCAAAAACAACATAGAGCATTGGGCCACGGAGAGGCAAACACCCAGACGACGAATCGAGCTCCAGTGCGTGCGACCGCTCGCCACGCCAAGCCCTCGCCCAGTCCCCCTCTGCCTCTTCATGCGCCAAGGATGAAGGATATGAGATGGTCAGGAAAACAAACGAGGGGCTCTGGAAGAGTAACAAAGAGGGAGGGTGAGGTCACTGTTGACTGATGGCTTGCTTCTCGGCGATGGCGGAAGAATCGACCTCCATATGACCGCTCACTGCTGGTCTGCATGCTTCAAGACATGCGGCAGCCGAGGAGGAGTTGACCTCCATGTCCAACTACTGCTGGTCCGCAGCTGGACGGGTTCGTGCGGCATACCTTTGGTGGTGGATTCGGATACAGCGAGGGCAACGGACGGAGACGGCGACACCGCAATAGCTGGTTGCGTATGCATCCAAGGGGGCCATCCTGGGATAAGGTTACGACACTTTAACATATACCCCATTGGTTTTGTGGATAAATAAAATAACAATCCTTGTTGTTTATTTATGCGCTATACTTTATACTTCAGCCTATAGCATAAACATTAATTACAGAATCAGACTATATATATAAATCACCGTGCTTTATTTTCCTAGAGCAAAAATACATTTTGTGAATTGATCATGTATCAGTTGGTAAGATCTTTATAGTGAAACCTGTCCCCAGGGTTTTAAGTCCTCAACTTAGCACTGATTCGTATTTTCACAGATTTATTTTAGGATTTAACCGACGCTAGGTACATGTGACTTTATCAATTTTAATATTTTGTCGGATGTGCTGACAGGGTAGGGTTGTGTTGTGATATCCATGTGGTTTATATCCGTAGCAACGCACGGGCATATTTGCTAGTATATATATCTAATGCTCTTGGTTTAGGACATGGCGGCCGGTACGCAGCTGCCCGCACGGAGGCGGCGGACGGCGGCGACGACGAGTGTGGGAGAAGCCTCGGGAGCGACCGGGACTGAGGTTTGAGGGATCTGTGAGCTGCGCTAGGTGTTAGGGAGCTCCATTGTGATGCTGGTTTGGGCTGAGGTGGTGTGGAGAAGGCTGCCCACGGTGGGGTGGATCGGCGGCGAGCTGGCGGCGATAAATATTAAGCATAAATAAACATTATCTTCTAATCAAAAAGGATTCAGGCCGCTCGTGACCCTGAGCAATGCTATCATGATAGATTTATACTCTGTAGAGGTTTCGCCCTTTACCCACCAGTCGCGTAAAAGTTCAAAGGAACTTTGCACCCGACCACGCGGAGGTGGATCAGACCTCAGAAACCACACTTCCGAGGTGCGATCGCATAGGGACGCTGCGAGGCTTTTCACAAGACACCCAAACAAGACAGTAGCCGCTAAGGTACAACAAGGTGGTGAGTCCTTAGGCACCGAGATTGACTCACTCCCAGGGCGCAGCGATAAGAGGGCCAATGGCGTCCAAAGAGCGGGCAACGCATGCCAACAAAAATAAATAGCGCAACGTGTGGAGCTCCCGCACTCACGGTGGCTCCCAACACGGGATTGTGCCTAACGAGACATAGCCGACGAGGCTACCGTCCTCGGTGGAATCGGGAAAACACCCCGCGCCTTGCTTCCCTTAACACCGTCGGCCCATCGGTAACCACTGTCAAGCTAGAGCCGTATAAGCTACTTGTCCAAGACCAGAGCCATTATAGTTCCAGCGGTGGCGACAGGTTCCTGGGTTGCCGCTTAAAGAACCAGTCCTTACGGAGAGACACTAGGGCCATGCAGGAGGCATACACCCTAGCTCCCTGTTCCATGTTGCTAAAAAGCAAGTTTTACCATTAACATTGAAGTGAACCATTAAGTCAAGATTAACAGTTAAACATTGGTGACAGTAGCAGCGCTTAGCAAAGGTCTACCCAAATGCAATAACCCAGGGTAAACAAGGTATGGGATAGACAAAGCTAGGAATAACCTTAATAGGAACAATTTAGACACATGCATATGCAGTAATTAATATAAACCTAGAGCACAGGAGTTGGTACTGGAGTGTAGCCACTTTCATTTTATTCAATAATTAGCCACTTTCATTTTATTCAATAATTAGCCACTTTCATTTTATTCAATAATTAGCCACTTTCATTTTATTCAATAATTAGCCACTTTCATTTTATTCAATAATTAGCCACTTTCATTTTATTCAATAATTAGCCACTTTCATTTTATTCAATAATTAGCCACTTTCATTTTATTCAATAATTAGCCACTTTCATTTTATTCAATAATTAGCCACTTTCATTTTATTCAATAATTAGCCACTTTCATTTTATTCAATAATTAGCCACTTTCATTTTATTCAATAATTAGCCACTTTCATTTTATTCAATAATTAGCCACTTTCATTTTATTCAATAATTAGCCACTTTCATTTTATTCAATAATTAGCCACTTTCATTTTATTCAATAATTAGCCACTTTCATTTTATTCAATAATTAGCCACTTTCATTTTATTCAATAATTAGCCACTTTCATTTTATTCAATAATTAGCCACTTTCATTTTATTCAATAATTAGCCACTTTCATTTTATTCAATAATTAGCCACTTTCATTTTATTCAATAATTAGCCACTTTCATTTTATTCAATAATTAGCCACTTTCATTTTATTCAATAATTAGCCACTTTCATTTTATTCAATAATTAGCCACTTTCATTTTATTCAATAATTAGCCACTTTCATTTTATTCAATAATTAGCCACTTTCATTTTATTCAATAATTAGCCACTTTCATTTTATTCAATAATTAGCCACTTTCATTTTATTCAATAATTAGCCACTTTCATTTTATTCAATAATTAGCCACTTTCATTTTATTCAATAATTAGCCACTTTCATTTTATTCAATAATTAGCCACTTTCATTTTATTCAATAATTAGCCACTTTCATTTTATTCAATAATTAGCCACTTTCATTTTATTCAATAATTAGCCACTTTCATTTTATTCAATAATTAGCCACTTTCATTTTATTCAATAATTAGCCACTTTCATTTTATTCAATAATTAGCCACTTTCATTTTATTCAATAATTAGCCACTTTCATTTTATTCAATAATTAGCCACTTTCATTTTATTCAATAATTAGCCACTTTCATTTTATTCAATAATTAGCCACTTTCATTTTATTCAATAATTAGCCACTTTCATTTTATTCAATAATTAGCCACTTTCATTTTATTCAATAATTAGCCACTTTCATTTTATTCAATAATTAGCCACTTTCATTTTATTCAATAATTAGCCACTTTCATTTTATTCAATAATTAGCCACTTTCATTTTATTCAATAATTAGCCACTTTCATTTTATTCAATAATTAGCCACTTTCATTTTATTCAATAATTAGCCACTTTCATTTTATTCAATAATTAGCCACTTTCATTTTATTCAATAATTAGCCACTTTCATTTTATTCAATAATTAGCCACTTTCATTTTATTCAATAATTAGCCACTTTCATTTTATTCAATAATTAGCCACTTTCATTTTATTCAATAATTAGCCACTTTCATTTTATTCAATAATTAGCCACTTTCATTTTATTCAATAATTAGCCACTTTCATTTTATTCAATAATTAGCCACTTTCATTTTATTCAATAATTAGCCACTTTCATTTTATTCAATAATTAGCCACTTTCATTTTATTCAATAATTAGCCACTTTCATTTTATTCAATAATTAGCCACTTTCATTTACTATATATGAGTCTACTGCATAATGTACATGTACATAATATATGTATATATTAATGTACATAATATATACATATATAGAGATATATGTAGAGATTTTCTTTTATATATATATCGAGATGTAGAAGTTTATTTATGGGGAAGTTCAAAATCTTGATAAAATCAAGAAAAATAAGAAAATATTTCATATTTTCTATTATCACTTGCACAAAGTAGAGGTATTTTATTATTATATAAATAAATACATATAACATATAATAAAATACTTGAACAGAGAGTTGACACATTCAAAAGTTATTATATATATCGGATACCGTGAAGAAGGTGGGTAAGTTCATAGGTATGTAAACACGATCTCGGACGACTCACCAAAGCCCGGAAGTTCCATTTTTTTTTTGTTTAAGGGGATTTATTTAAGGGGAGAACAAATATGTATCAATTGTTGAATCGGATACAACAATGGGCCAAAAATGCCCAAGGGGCCATAAGAACTGCTGTTAAAAAAATGAAAGACTTTGTTTTTTTTATCTTTAGGCTATTCACTTTTCATGTGCTCAGAATGTTCTGCAGAATTAGGGACTTTTTTCTTCTATTGGCCGATCTTATGATGAGAACTTTCTCAATTTATGTTTTATTTCCCCTAATTCTAATTGGGTGGGGTATAAAGGAATTTGCGCTCTTCATATACCCATATGGCTGGGTATTAATTTTCAGTGATATACTTCTTATCTGTTTTGGTGATAGATTGAAACAATTTTTAACAAGCATCTTTTGGAAAAAGTTTCGAGTTCAAAACTTTTTAATTTTTGTTAAAAAGTTTTGGACGGATTTGTTGAAACGATTTTCAACAGGTACCCCTTGGAAATGGGGTACTTGACTATTCCACAAGGATTCTAGTCGATTTGGAACAAACTATGTTGGAGTTAATTTTATTCTAAAAAGTTGTCAGTCGAATTTATACTGCAGAGTAGAAAAATTATACTACTGCTTGCCCAACAAAAAAGAAAAACCATATGCTATATGCATAACTCCTCCAGGTTAAGAGTTTTCTGTTTCCGAACACTAGAAAAAAAAAGAGGATTTTAGATTTCCGATCCTAGGATGAAAAGGAAGGGAACAGATACCCAATATGATTCTTAGGAGGAACGGTTGGTAATGATCTTGGTCCTCTATGCCCTTTTTTATGTTATGTGTTCTTAGTTCTATTCATCTTCTTTGATTCTTTTAAACAAGAATTTAATAAACTAGAATTGAGTGGAAAAGAAGAGAGGAAATTAGTAAATGGAGAGGATCCACTAACCAGAGACTTTCCGGATCCTCTTTATGAAGAGTTTTGGGAGTCCTCATCAGAGTCCTCTGATGTCAATTTTCATTAGGTAAATCTGTCGACTCCTATCCGCTTTTCTTTTTAAGTTATTACTCTTTGTTTGTTGCTTCTCTCAAGTGATAGAGGAAGTCTATGATGAATTTTTTAAAGTCATCTCACTCCTTCCCTATGGCTTGGATTTCATGATAAGTGGAGGAAGAAAAAATCTTTCCCGATTTATTTGTTCAATTCTGAACAAAAAAGAAAAGGAAGAAAGGGATTTATGGGGACTGTACTGCCCCCTATATCTCTTAGAGTATATTGTAGGAATTAGTTTATATTGTAGGAATAATAAAACTAGACAAGAGTCTGGCACATTTACGTCCTCACAAATAATGATCCTTGTAGTCATAACCGTAGAATAGATCCTAATCGAAATGCATACATTTGGTTCATACACTATTGGCATGGTAAGAAGAGATGTATTTTACAGACTAGAGAGGGGCTATCTAAATCCTAAAGTAAAGGTTCGCGATTGAAGTACCAATCGCCCACCCCCATGAATTTTCTCCGTTTGATTCGATAAGGTTGAATTAGCCCCCTTCTCGAATGGCTACCCTTGACAAAGGGTAGCGTTGGTATCATAATCTACATGTAGCGGGTATAGTTTAGTGGTAAAAGTGTGATTCGTTCTATTAATAACTGAATTTGAAATGATATACTTAAGGCATCCTTAAGTTTTTTTATATTCATATTCCGATGAAAACTTTAGTTCTTATAAAGGGTTTAATCCTTTTTCTCTCAATAGCATATTGAGGAAGAATATACATTCTCGCGATTAGTATCCAAAGACTATTTGAATTTGCATCCAAAATACAAATTCGATTATGAGTACAGAGTCGCGAAGCATAATTTTGCATTTAAGTATTCCGATTGAATAAATATGAGTAAAGGATCTATGGATGAAGATACAAAAAAGTTTATTTCCAATCGTAACTAAATCTTCTTTTGTTTTGTTTAAAAAGGAAATGGAAGCCCAATAGCTAAAAAACGATGGTTTTGGTTTACTAGAACCATCAGTATATTGTTTCAGCTCGGTGGAAACCCAACTCTTTTCCTCAGGATCTCTTGAATGAAATTAAGGAACGAAGTAAGTAGATTAGATAGATATTTAGGAGAATTTCTATTTCCTACTCTATAGGGATCATCTAGAAAGCGGAGAGCTTTGGTTCCATTCAGACAGAAAAGCTGACTTAGATGTTAAGTGGTGAGAATATCCATAAAGGAGCCGAATGAACTCAAAATTTCATGTTCGGTTTTGAATTAGAGACGTTAAAAATAATCAACCAACGTCGACTATAACCCCTAGCCTTCCAAGCTAACGATGCGGGTTCGATTCCCGCTACCCGCTCCATTTTGTATAAAAGACTATTCTATTTGTTTGTCTAGACATGGTAGACACTTGTATTCAACCTTTTTCGTCCATCTGTTTTCGGCCTTATAGAGCGGAGTAGAGCAGTTTGGTAGCTCACGAGGCTCATAACCTTGAGGTCACGGGTTCGATTCCCGTCTCCGCACTTAGCAGTCCGTATAAATGGACTATTCTATTTGTATAGATATGGTAGAGGGCTATATCTAACTCTTTTTTTTATTCAGCAGGCAGAAAAAAAAGAGTTAGATATAGCCTATCCCCTTTTCAAAACCGTTTGTCTCTTGTTTGTCTCGGTGAATCCCCGGTTTAGGGAACTTTCTTGGAAAGTTGGATTTTCACCCCCGAATCGAAGCACTCTTTTTTTTTGAGTCGGGTGCAAAAGAAGGATAAGATAGGAAGGGGTACAGGACTAGACTAACAACTGCTTAATTTAATATTAATTTCTTATTTAATAGAAGTAGTTAAGTAGTCAACTAGACTGAATTTTTTATCTTTTTTACCTTACTAAATGAAGCTGGCGAGCGACGGGAATCGAACCCGTATCTTCTCCTTGGCAAGGAGATGTTTTACCACTGAACTACGCTCGCTACATTGAACTACGCTCGCTACGGCCTATATTTTATAGGGTATATCCACCTAGGTCGACCGTCTATGTCTGGGTCGACCGTTTCATTTTCTATTAGAGTTTTCTTTTTATTAATTGTCTGTCAATCAATATTCTAATGCAATAGAATTTCATAATAATGAAAGAGAAGAGGTAATATAATAATTCGGAACGAAAATAGCATTTTAATGTGTATCAAAATCCTAATTTTTTCGAAAAAGGGCCTTTCTTTTTATTTATTTTATATAGGGCTACTAAATACTAAACAAATTCAAGAAATGAGAGAATTCAGAATAGCTACCAGAAAGACTAATCCAATCCATAATGATGTACCGGAAAATACAACGTTTTTATTATTTGACCAACCATCAGGAGAAGCAAATACAAGGGGTACACTAATTACTAAGACTGAGGAAGTCGCAATTAATGCAAAAACAGCTAATTGGAAAGCAATAGTCATATTTCTAATCCTCCAAACTACCTTCAAATAAAGTTGACTACATATTTATATTTGATCCCTCACTTAATCAAAATTGTACGAAAATACAAGAAGTGGGAGGGGTTTAATCATGAATCCATTGATTCTTCTCTTTAAAACTTTTTCCTTACCGCTTTTATTTGGATATGGAGTTGAGGGGATTTAGCCTTTATTTCACAAACAGATATAGCGGATTCTGTATCCGTGTATACAGTATACAGAGATATATCGAAAGTGGACTTGCATCTGAGATGTTTCTAGGAGTTAGTAGACCATTTCATATAGCTATGTTCTATTTGTAGGAATAAAATAGGGATTGGGCTGTGGAGAGATGGCTGAGTGGTTGATAGCCCCGGTCTTGAAAACCGGTATAGTTCTAGGAACTATCGAGGGTTCGAATCCCTCTCTCTCCTTTTGTTTATTGAATACATTTGTTTCTTTCTATGTTTTCTTTGTTCTGCCCCCTTATATCATTCTTCCATAAAAAAGCATGAATGGCTCGGCTAGATGGAATAACCGAGCCAGAACAGAAAAAAAGTAGAACAGGTAGAAATAAAAAAATCTTAGTTAAGAGGGGTCATGTAAAGAACAGGCTCCAAATCACGATCAATTCCCTTTTCAAAGCCTGCTGCAGCAGCTCGGGCTCTTCCTGCATGCCACAAATGGCCCACAAAAAAGAAGAATCCTAGAACAAAATGGGAAGTCGCTAACCAACTTCTAGGAGAGACATAATTAACTGCATTGATCTCGGTAGCCACGCCACCCACGGAATTTAAAGAGCCTAAAGGAGCATGGGTCATATATTCTGCCGAACGTCGTTCTTGCCAAGGTTGGATGTCTTTTTTCAACCTACTCAAGTCCAAACCGTTGGGGCCCCTTAGAGGTTCTAACCACGGAGCACGAAGGTCCCAAAAACGCATAGTTTCCCCTCCAAAAATAACCTCTCCCGTTGGGGAACGCATTAGATATTTACCTAAACCGGTTGGTCCTTGGGCAGACCCTACATTAGCTCCAAGACGCTGGTCTCTAACTAGAAAAGTAAATGCTTGAGCTTGAGAAGCTTCTGGCCCAGTGGGTCCGTAAAACTCACTTGGATAAGCCGTATTATTGAACCAGACAAAACAACAAGCGATAAAACCAAAAACGGATAAAGCAGCTAAACTATAAGACAAGTAAGCTTCGCCAGACCATACAAACGCACGGCGAGCCCATGCAAAGGGTTTGGTTAAGATATGCCAAATTCCGCCAAGTACACAAATGGAACCCAACCATACATGTCCCCCAATTATATCTTCTAAATCATCCACACTAACAATCCACCCTTCTCCCCCAAAAGGGGATTTTAGTAAATAACCAAATATAACACCGGGGCTAAGGGTTAAATTGGTAATTTTTCTTACATCCCCCCCCCCGGGGGCCCAGGTATCATATACGCCTCCAAAATAAAGAGCCTTGAGTACTAGAAGAAAAGCACCTAGACCTAACAAAATTAAGTGAATACCCAAAATTGTAGTCATTTTATTTCTATCTTTCCATACATAACCAAAGAATGGAAAAGATTCTTCAAGAGTCTCGGGTCCCAGAAGCGCGTGATAAATGCCACCGAAGCCTAAGACTGCGGAGGAAATTAGGTGAAGTACTCCGGATACAAAGTAAGGAAAAGTATCTAGAACTTCTCCCCCCGGCCCTACTCCCCAACCTAGAGTAGCTAAGTGCGGAAGTAAAATCAACCCTTGTTCATACATGGGCTTTTCTGGTACGAAATGGGCCACTTCAAATAGGTTCATTGCTCCGGCCCAGAATACGATTAATCCGGCATGGGCTACATGAGCTCCAAGTAGTTTACCGGACAAATTGATAAGTCTGGCATTCCCAGCCCACCAAGCAAAGCCGGTGGTTTCTTGGTCACGACCAGCTAAAACGAAAGTTCCATTAAAGAGCGTTGCCACGTGGTAGAACCTCCTCAGGGAATATAAGATTTTCATGAGGCTGATCCTGAGCTGCCATCCACGCACGAATACCCTCGTTTAAAAGAATATTTTTGGTGTAGAAAGTCTCAAATTCAGGATCTTCCGCTGCACGGATTTCCTGGGAAACGAAGTCATAGGCACGTAGGTTCAGAGCCAGGCCAACTACGCCAATAGCACTCATCCATAAACCGGTGACGGGTACAAATAGCATAAAGAAATGTAACCAACGTTTATTGGAAAAAGCAACACCAAAGATTTGGGACCAAAAGCGGTTAGCAGTGACCATTGAATAAGTTTCTTCAGCTTGAGTTGGGTTAAAAGCGCGGAAGGTATTTGCACCATCACCATCTTCAAATAGAGTGTTTTCCACGGTAGCCCCATGGATAGCGCATAGCAGAGCTGCACCTAATACTCCGGCAACTCCCATCATATGAAATGGGTTCAACGTCCAATTATGAAATCCTTGGAAGAAAAGGATGAATCGAAATATCGCTGCTACGCCAAAACTCGGCGCAAAGAACCAACCAGATTGTCCTAGTGGATAAATAAGGAATACGGAAACAAAAACAGCGATTGGACCAGAGAATGAAATTGCATTATAAGGCCGCAATTGAACAGACCGAGCAAGTTCAAATTGACGTAACATGAAACCTATTAGTGCAAAAGCCCCATGGAGAGCGACAAAAGTCCACAAACCACCTAATTGACACCAACGAGTAAAATCCCCCTGTGCTTCCGGGCCCCATAGTAGCAACAAAGAGTGTGCTAAACTATTGGCAGGAGTGGAAACCGCCGCGGTTAAGAAGTTGCAACCTTCCAAATAAGAACTAGCCAATCCATGAGTATACCAAGAAGTTACAAAAGTAGTCCCTGTAAACCAACCCCCTAAAGCGAAATAAGCACAAGGAAAGAGCAATAGGCCGGACCATCCTACAAAAACGAAACGGTCCCTTCGTAACCAGTCGTCCATAATATCAAATAGATCATTTTCTTCTTTAGTAACTCTACCAAGGGCTATAGTCATAGTGATCCTCCTATTCAATTACTTCAACCATTTCCGAGCACCTCATATTACTTCCAGGGCATACGATAGATTATCTGTGGACGATTTCTTTCTCGTTCAATGCCCTTTTTCAATGGTCTCGAAGATAGAAATTTTGCGTTTTTATCTATGGAGTCACAACCAAGGTCGTGGTAAATCCATGAATTTCATTCAATTAATTTTTGTTATACTATAGAAATAAAGAAATAAACATTTGAATTCAGCATTATTCCACGATTCCTATTTCAAAAGCCTATCTTTTAAGGGAAACCCTCTTTTCTCATTCGCTCTCTATTGCATGGGTGGAAAAACAAAAATAGGATTCTGAAAAAAAGAAAGATATTGAAAAGAAAAATTGAGTTTTGAAACCCTTTTTATGTGTAAAGGAAAAGAGTTGCGATTTCTTCTTATTCCTATAGAACGTCTAGTAACAAGAATATGAAATCGTAAATAGCGAAAAATTCTTGCCTTGCGCGATCTAAGTCTAAGGAAATACAAAAAATCCGCTTATACACCAATTTCATCCACATCGAATTTATATATCAGAATAGCGGATAGAGGCATCATTCAAGGGGTCAGGTCTACTTACTTTATCTTTCTTTCCAATTTTTTTGTGGGTTTGATAAGAACCTTTTTTGCTTTGTGGATAAATAAAAAAAAAGAGTTTTTTTATAACTTGCTTCTTTTATTCTAACAAATCCTATATAGAACTGCCCGCTGAAGAGAAAATATATCTGGTTGTCTCTCATCTCAGCCCAGCCTATATCGAATTTTAGAAAGAAAAAAAAAGAAGAATTTTCTTCTTTTTTTTATTAACATTAAGAAAAAAGAATATAATTAAAATGGAATTGGCAATATAATTTTTATGCACTTTTGAAATGAAAGAAAAAGGAAGGATTTTTTGCAATTGTTATTTCTTGCCTCTGTCATATCACGAAAACCTTTCGATTTGGAACGAGGAGAGATGGCTGAGTGGACTAAAGCGGCGGATTGCTAATCCGTTGTACAATTTTTTTGTACCGAGGGTTCGAATCCCTCTCTTTCCGCCCCCTCGGATCATTTGGGACTTTCGAATTGTAAGGAATTCTGACCCCCGGATTTTCTCATAGATAAATGTACGAAATAAATCCAATTTGTAAGAAAAAATTCCCAAAAATTTGAGATTTTTACTCCTCACGCCCAGGATTACGTCCTGGGTCGTTAGACAAGAATCCAAAGATAAAGAGGGAAACAAAGAATATCACTACTGTATAAACAAAAAGTTTGAGAGTAAGCATTACATAATCTCCAAGATTTTTTTTGTTAAGGAATAGATTACCCATTTTTCCTTACCACACGGATCCACTAGGATGGGTTTTGTTTATTTTGACACCTAAAAATGCAAAAATCCATTCTTAAAAAAATTGTAAGAATTGCTTTCTAATAAGCACTCTTATCAATATCAAAAATTAGTTTAGGTATTGTGTGGGTACCTAAAGGTACCTGCTCAACGTAGCCGCAGGGGGTAGAAAAGCTGATCCAAATTTATTGCTGCAGCTATACATTCAATGTAGAAGAATTAGAATTTGAGAATCGAAGGTTCATAATATAAGACTTCTCGGCTCTTATCCATTTTTTCTTTTTTTTTTGGAATGAATACATCATTCCATTTGGCAGACAGAATAGTAAAGATTTCATCGAAAACTTACAGCGGCTTGCCAAACAAACGCTAATAGAAAAAAGAGTACAGGTATGACAGGCATAACATCCACGATTGGGTTGAAAATGGCATAAGCTTCGGGTAATTTGGCGAAGAAAAAGCTAGTGGGGCAAAGAACAGAATTAAAACAGATACAGGTTAAACTAAGTATATTAGGCATAACAAGCATTTCGTTCTTGTAGAGTAGATAATTGGATTTTGATTGAGTTATTTTTCTAAGGGAAAAAAAGCAAAAGAAAAGGTGGATTCAAAATCCTTTTTTCTTCGGACTTTCCCAAACACAAAATACCTCCTTGTATTCGCATTCTCAAATGAGAATGGAAGAAATTCGACTTTCATATAATATCTTAATAGAATTCCATGTAATGATCAATGCATTTTTTGGATTCTATATTATCCGCATGTCTAGAATCCTAGCAAGAAAATATCCCTTATTTTTTAGGTAATTGAAGTGGGATTGACGAATAATATATAAAAATAATAGTGTTTTTTAGTGTCACCTAAAACGAAATGGGGCGTGGCCAAGTGGTAAGGCAGCGGGTTTTGGTCCCGTTACTCGGAGGTTCGAATCCTTCCGTCCCAGATTTTTTCTGATGAAGCGAAAGATAGAATCGTATTATGCCCTGCACGACACAAAAAAAAGTTGATTTCTTTTGTTATTCGAGTCGAAGAAGTATGATAATTTAATAACTACCCCAAAACTACCAATCTTTTCATTAGCATAGCTTATTTGGTTAATAGTTAATTGTTTTTGTTACAGAAAAATATATTAATTAAATAAATTAATTAAACTGGAGGTTGATAGTTTATTTGTTGGAGAAGAGTTGATCCTTCTCATTTCAGGATTAATCATCTTGAGTTCTCTGTTGAGAATGGAAATTCAATAATAAATAAGTCTTAAGCAAACTTTTTTATTCCTCTTTTTCGAACTATGTTTCATTCATATGATAGAATATTAGTTTAATAAAATTGGATCTTTGCAGAGTGTTTCCCGATAAATACTTATTTCTTTTATCCATATTTCTCCATAGATAGCAAGTTTGAATTAGTATACAAAAGCAATGACTATTCATGATTCCTTTCATATTGGATCAATTCTCGATACCATTTTGCAATGAAATTAGAGGAATGTTATGGTAAAACTTCGTTTAAAACGATGTGGTAGAAAGCAACGTGCGACTTGAAGGACATGATCGATTGTGGATTTTGCTATCCATCATTTTCCATAGTAATGAAAATGCTCTTGGCTCGACATAGTCTGTTCTATTCGTCCCGAACCGAATTTGCGCTGGGTTGTTTGTAAGTAATGTTTGTAAGTAAATAGTACACGATGGAGCTCGAGAGGACAGAATTTCTTTTTTATCAAGGGAAAGAATCTAGGGTTAGTGAAAACTAATAAATTAGGCCAACTTTGTCAGTCTATCTTTAATATAGAAATCAAAAGGTTAAAATAAGAAAAAAGTCCAATTTTGGAAGATTGGAAAAACTTTTTCTATTAAAAGTCTACCTGAATCAATTGTTCATATTTGATTTCTATAGAAGAGTGAAATGCTTTATCGAAGGAAATAAGAAAAAAGAAAGGGTATGTTGCGACTCTTTTGAAAGAAAAAAGAATAGGAATTCCCGAAGTAATGTCTAAACCCAAGGATTTCACAAATCAAAGATAAAGGATTCCGGAACAAGTAAACACGATTTTCAACCGTCTCAACAATAGAATTAGATCAGAATAAGGAATAAAAGTCAATTTGTTCGAGATGATATAAAGAAAAGAGTTTAGAGACGACTCAAAAAATTTCGAAAGGTTTTCTTTTGAAGTCTGTCAGTCAAAATTAGCCAACTTGAGTCATGAGTATAAATGAAATTTGTTTTTTCTTTAAGGAAATTAATGCAAGTCATAATCTAATTTCTATCTACTTGTATTATACACAAAAATTAGAATCATTTTCTCGAGCCGTATGAGGAGAAAACCTCCTATACGTTTCTAGGGGAGGGGTTGTTTATCTACATCTATCCCAATAAGCTATCTATCGAATCGTTGCAATTGATGTTCGATCTCGAAGAGAAGGAAGAGATCTTCAAAAAGTGGGTTTTTATGATCCAATAAAGAATCAAACTTATTTAAATGTTCCAGCTATTCTCTATTTCCTTGAAAAGGGTGCTCGACCTACAAGAACTGTTTATGATATTTTAAGGAAGGCGGAATTCTTTAAAGATAAAGAAAGAAATTTGAGTTAATTGAGGAACTAAATGAATAAAAAAAAAGTGGGAGAGGGTCGCTAGTACACTTGTTTAGACACAATTTGCCTCCTTCTTAGTCCTATTTTTTTTTGCTGCATTTATGTTGTGCCAATCCAACAAAAGTCTTTATTTTATTTCCTTTTTGTATCTAATTGCATTGTATTTCCATTGACAAAGGTCTATTGAACAAATAGAATTTGTAGATAGCTGGGTCTCTTTATCGTCACTCCATATTAGGTATTTCTGTCTACACTTCGCTCAAATGATGGGGTTGCCTCCCTTGCATGTACTCTCATAGAGGAATTTTTTATTTGAGTGTTTTTAATGAGTGATAAAATCTTTCTTTTGATGTCTTGCTAATTCAATGTTTTGACAGGAGCGTCTGGTGTAATTCCATCGATTTTAGGATTTCGATCGTGTCTAAGAGATCCTATTTTATCTGGGTTGCTAACTCAATGGTAGAGTACTCGGCTTTTAAGTGCGACTACGATCTTTTACACATTTGGATGAAGCAACAAATTCGTCCAGACTCTTGGTAGAGTCTAGAAGACCACGACTGATCCTCAAAGGTAATGAATGGAAAAAATAGCATGTCGTAATAAAATCAATTTCTTTTTTTTTTTTATAAAAAAATTCTGATTTTCTGGGTCTAGTGAATAAATGGATAGAGCCTAGCTCTAATTCTGGTAAAATAAAAAGCAACGAGCTTAACTTCTTACTTGGAAGGATTCCCCGATCTAATTAGACGTTAAAAATACATTAGTGCCTGATGCGGGGAAAGGTTAGGTTTTCCTATAAGTGGACCCTTTACTTTTTTTTTAGAAATCCTAATTATTCTTAATTATGGATTGAAAAGAGATGTTATGAATTGAATGTGTAAAAGAAACAGTATATTGATAAAGAGACTGTATTCCAAAGTCAAAAGAGCGATTGGCCTGCAAAAATAAAAGATTAGTTCTTGTTTGTTTTGTAATTAGAACAAACATAAACTAATTGGATAGAAAAGGAGCAGAAAAAGATCTATGGATTAGACTCCCTTTCTTTCCAGGGTTTGTATTATGCAACACCTTGTTCTGACCATATTGCACTATGTATCATCATTTGATAAACCGAGAAATGCTTTTTTTCTCTGATTCAAGTAGAAATACAAATGGAAAAATTCGAAGGGTATTCAGAAAAACAGAAATCTTGTCAACAATACTTCGTCTACCCACTTCTCTTTCAGGAATATATTTATGCATTTGCCTATGATTATGGATTAAATGGTGCCGAACCTGTGGAAATTATTGGTTGTAATAATAACAAGAAATTTAGTTCACTACTTGTGAAACGTTTAATTATTCGAATGTATCAGCAGAATTTTTGGATTAATTCGGTTAATCAGCCTAACCAAGATCGATTGTTGAATCACAGCAATTATTTTTATTCTGAGTTTTATTCTCAGATTCTATCTGAGGGGTTTGCTATCGTTGTGGAAATCCCACTTTCGCTAGGACAACTGTCTTGTCCGGAAGAAAAAGAAATACCAAAGTTTCAAAATTTACAATCTATTCATTCAATATTTCCCTTTTTAGAAGACAAATTTTTGCATTTACATTATCTATCACATATAGAAATACCCTATCCTATCCATTTAGAAATCCTGGTGCAACTCCTTGAATACCGGATTCAAGATGTTCCATCTTTGCATTTATTGCGATTCTTTCTCAACTATTATTCGAATTGGAATAGTCTTATTACTTCAATGAAATCTATTTTTCTTTTGAAAAAAGAAAATAAAAGACTATTTCAATTCCTATATAACTCTTATGTATCAGAATATGAATTTTTCTTGTTGTTTCTTCGTAAACAATCTTCTTGCTTACGATTAACATCTTCTGGAACCTTTCTGGAACGAATCCACTTTTCTTGGAAGATGGAACATTTTTGGGTAATGTACCCTGGGTTTTTTCGGAAAACCATATGGCTCTTTATGGATCCTCTTATGCATTATGTTCGATATCAAGGAAAGGCAATTCTTGCATCAAAAGGAACTCTTCTTTTGAAGAAAAAATGGAAATCTTACCTTGTCAATTTCTCGCAATATTTTTTCTCCTTTTGGACTCAACCGCAAAGGATCCGTCTAAACCAATTAACAAACTCTTGCTTCGATTTTCTGGGGTACCTTTCAAGTGTACCAAAAAATAGTTTGTTAGTAAGGAATCAAATGCTGGAGAATTCTTTTCTAATAGATACTCGAATGAAAAAATTCGATACCACAGTTCCTGCTACTTCCCTCGTTGGATCTTTATCAAAAGCTCAATTTTGTACTGGATCAGGGCATCCTATTAGTAAACCCGTTTGGACCGATTTATCAGATTGGGATATTCTTGATCGTTTTGGTCGGATATGTAGAAATCTTTTTCATTATCATAGTGGATCTTCAAAAAAACGGACTTTGTATCGACTTAAATATATACTTCGACTTTCATGTGCTAGAACTTTAGCTCGTAAACATAAAAGTACGGTACGAACTTTTATGCAACGATTAGGTTCCGTATTTAGAGTCTAGAAGACCACGACTGATCCTCAAAGGTAATGAATGGAAAAAATAGCATGTCGTAATAAAATCAATTTCTTTTTTTTTTTTATAAAAAAATTCTGATTTTCTGGGTCTAGTGAATAAATGGATAGAGCCTAGCTCTAATTCTGGTAAAATAAAAAGCAACGAGCTTAACTTCTTACTTGGAAGGATTCCCCGATCTAATTAGACGTTAAAAATACATTAGTGCCTGATGCGGGGAAAGGTTAGGTTTTCCTATAAGTGGACCCTTTATTAGTATACAAAAGCAATGACTATTCATGATTCCTTTCATATTGGATCAATTCTCGATACCATTTTGCAATGAAATTAGAGGAATGTTATGGTAAAACTTCGTTTAAAACGATGTGGTAGAAAGCAACGTGCGACTTGAAGGACATGATCGATTGTGGATTTTGCTATCCATCATTTTCCATAGTAATGAAAATGCTCTTGGCTCGACATAGTCTGTTCTATTCGTCCCGAACCGAATTTGCGCTGGGTTGTTTGTAAGTAATGTTTGTAAGTAAATAGTACACGATGGAGCTCGAGAGGACAGAATTTCTTTTTTATCAAGGGAAAGAATCTAGGGTTAGTGAAAACTAATAAATTAGGCCAACTTTGTCAGTCTATCTTTAATATAGAAATCAAAAGGTTAAAATAAGAAAAAAGTCCAATTTTGGAAGATTGGAAAAACTTTTTCTATTAAAAGTCTACCTGAATCAATTGTTCATATTTGATTTCTATAGAAGAGTGAAATGCTTTATCGAAGGAAATAAGAAAAAAGAAAGGGTATGTTGCGACTCTTTTGAAAGAAAAAAGAATAGGAATTCCCGAAGTAATGTCTAAACCCAAGGATTTCACAAATCAAAGATAAAGGATTCCGGAACAAGTAAACACGATTTTCAACCGTCTCAACAATAGAATTAGATCAGAATAAGGAATAAAAGTCAATTTGTTCGAGATGATATAAAGAAAAGAGTTTAGAGACGACTCAAAAAATTTCGAAAGGTTTTCTTTTGAAGTCTGTCAGTCAAAATTAGCCAACTTGAGTCATGAGTATAAATGAAATTTGTTTTTTCTTTAAGGAAATTAATGCAAGTCATAATCTAATTTCTATCTACTTGTATTATACACAAAAATTAGAATCATTTTCTCGAGCCGTATGAGGAGAAAACCTCCTATACGTTTCTAGGGGAGGGGTTGTTTATCTACATCTATCCCAATAAGCTATCTATCGAATCGTTGCAATTGATGTTCGATCTCGAAGAGAAGGAAGAGATCTTCAAAAAGTGGGTTTTTATGATCCAATAAAGAATCAAACTTATTTAAATGTTCCAGCTATTCTCTATTTCCTTGAAAAGGGTGCTCGACCTACAAGAACTGTTTATGATATTTTAAGGAAGGCGGAATTCTTTAAAGATAAAGAAAGAAATTTGAGTTAATTGAGGAACTAAATGAATAAAAAAAAAGTGGGAGAGGGTCGCTAGTACACTTGTTTAGACACAATTTGCCTCCTTCTTAGTCCTATTTTTTTTTGCTGCATTTATGTTGTGCCAATCCAACAAAAGTCTTTATTTTATTTCCTTTTTGTATCTAATTGCATTGTATTTCCATTGACAAAGGTCTATTGAACAAATAGAATTTGTAGATAGCTGGGTCTCTTTATCGTCACTCCATATTAGGTATTTCTGTCTACACTTCGCTCAAATGATGGGGTTGCCTCCCTTGCATGTACTCTCATAGAGGAATTTTTTATTTGAGTGTTTTTAATGAGTGATAAAATCTTTCTTTTGATGTCTTGCTAATTCAATGTTTTGACAGGAGCGTCTGGTGTAATTCCATCGATTTTAGGATTTCGATCGTGTCTAAGAGATCCTCAATGCATTTTTTGGATTCTATATTATCCGCATGTCTAGAATCCTAGCAAGAAAATATCCCTTATTTTTTAGGTAATTGAAGTGGGATTGACGAATAATATATAAAAATAATTGTGTTTTTTAGTGTCGCCTAAAACGAAATGGGGCGTGGCCAAGTGGTAAGGCAACGGGTTTTGGTCCCGTTACTCGGAGGTTCGAATCCTTCCGTCCCAGATTTTTTCTGATGAAGCGAAAGATAGAAT
>OAMR01001253.1:0-16691 GCA_900205405.1 Echinochloa crus-galli
TAGTGAGCCTGAAACTGATGATAATGATGGAGATGACGATGGTGATAATGATGGTGGTGATGATGACGATGATGATGAAGCAACCGACTAGCTCCCTTTTTGGTCTTTGATGACAAAGGGGGAGTGAATTTGGCCATTGGAGACTCCTCACTGCCACCGTCTATCTATCTTTTATTCATGTTTAGCTTGTGGACTTGTAAGAACTATTTGTGTTATGGTTGGTGTGTGCCAAGTGAGAACTTTTATTTGTAAGACTTAATTATGGTTATTGCTAGTGTGATGTTGAACTTGTTATCTATTTCACTGTGAGATGCTTATGGTTGATGAGATGTTATTTCTCACTTTATTGTTGTGCATATCTTGTCATATGCATCACGTTGTTTTTTTGTCACACCAAGCACTTTTATGCAATGGTTTTTTTGGAAGCTCTTGCAAAATATGTGCACAAGCATTTGAGGCTATTTAAGTTGAACATGCACATATTTAGGGGGAGCCTCTCCAAAACATATTGGATGCAAAACATGAATTTTATTCCCATCTTGTGAACCCAAATTTGCATTGTCATCAATCACCAAAAGGGGGAGATTGAAAGTGCATCTAGGCATTTAATCAACCCTACAAGAGATGTATGATCGGTTGAAGCTTCTTGTCACCGAGATTAGAATGCTTGGGAGCAATGATTGGGGTGAGAACAAAGTAACCAAGAAGCTGCTTAGGGCCTATGCACCCAAGTTCTGCCGGGCCGGAACTTAGGCCGGAAGATCCGGCCAGGAAGTTCCGAGCGGCTCGGTCTTGAGTTTTTCCGGACCGGAAGTTCCGGCTGTTGCACCGGAACTTCCAACACTTAGCTGTTTTCACTGTCTTGGGCCATCCGGGAACAAGTTCCGGCCATGGGCCGGAAGATCCGGCCGGAAGTTCCGACCGGCTCTGTCTCGGTGATTTCCCCGGCCGGATGTTTCGGGCCCGGCCGGATGATCCGACCTATGGTCGGAAGATCCGGTCCGAAGCTCCCATGTGCCTCATGGCCCAAGGGACAAAGGTATCTAGGGTTTGAGGGTGAGAGAGGATTTGAGGTGTGAGACAAGAGCCCTTTGTGAGCTTCCCTTTGTTCATCTCAAGAAGCACTTGAAGCAACTTTGATTCATTGATTCGCGTTTATTACTCTTGGAGCTTTGCTCCTAGACGGTTAAGCGTCGCCGGTAGCTCCCATTCTTTGTGGTTTGAGCACCGGAAAGTTTGTATCACCCCTCTCTTTGTGAGAGCCATTAGTAAGTAACTCTTTCTTCCTTTGTGGTTGATTGAGGGAGACTTGGGGCTAGGTGTGACAGCCCGGCTCTTTGTGAGCATCTCAACGGAGACGTAGCTCCTTTGTGGAGTGAACTTCGGAAGTAAATCTTTGTCTTCGTGTCTCTCTCGCATTTATTGTTATTTTCGCTTGATTTGGTCCGATCTACTTGAATATTGGTATACTCTGATATTGATCATATTTAGAAGGTTCCTTACATCATTTGTCATCTTTGTATTCAAGTAGAATCATCAAAAGGTCTGCAGAATTCAAATCTCGAAGTAGTTCTTTTCAACCCGTCGGAAGATCCTACACAGTGTCGGATCTTCTGGGGTCCGGAAGATCCGAGACTGCGTCGGATCATCCGACAACTGACAGTTTCTTGGAGAAAATTTGCAGAATTTTATTGCAGGCCTATTCACCCCCCCTCTAGGCCTAGTGTTGATCCTTTCACGCCTCCGCTGGGCCGCGCCTCGCCGCCGGGCTGCGCCGCCGCCGCGTCTCCGATCTCTCCCACCCACCCGGTGCTCCTTTTCCCTCCATCGGCCACCCTTCATCCCTTCCAGCAAGCAATTCTTCGGGGCCGACGACCGACGAGGTAAGCCCTGCCTATTCTCTACCCATCAGAAAGTTTGGTGATGCGACCGATGATGTCTCGCATGGCATACCGCGGAATCATGTGTCGGATTGGTCTATTATGATCCCATAGACAGTTGCAGTCCTTTGGTGTATAAGCCCATCTCCATGAACCAGTAACAAACCTTCATGTGATCGTGTCTCAATCACCTTAATTAGTCACATTGCCTTGAATACATGCATCTCTTAAGTAGTGGCGATCAATATGGTGAAATTTGCAACCAAATTATCTCTACTTTAGCAATTTAGTATTATTTAAACAAGTATCCTGGTATTCCTTTTAGTTTCTAAAGTTACCCTGGTGCATCCTCTTTGTAAATGCAATGCTTCTTAGTAGAGCCGGCATCCTGGTGCTTTCCCCAATGTCATTTTATGATATGGTATATTCTGGAGATAGACTTCAGCTCTTTAGTGTTAGTGTGGTGCTCAAATTGTCGCAAACATGCCCCAGTTTCTAAATTGTTGTGTCAGCCTTTGAGGAATCCACACAAGCAAGCTGAGCAGAACTTGATTCTGCAAAATTTTCAGCTGCTGCTAATCCACATATTTCTTGCACATTGCTACATACCCTATGATCCTTTTAGTGTAAGAGCTGATTGGTGACCCTTGCCAAAACAGACTCTGAAAGAAAATCAGCGATGCCTTTATGGCCATTTTTTGATGCTAAATCAGCAACAGTTCCTCCAGATGGGAATTAGAACTGCTTTGTTGGATGTGTCAAATAACCAGTTGCAGCTCCATTTGCTATATACCAGATGGGAATTAGATGCCATGTGCTTTTTGAGGGGGAGAAAAGAAAGCTACGTGCTTAGCAGTATCTGATATCTACGTTCACACACTTCTGCAGTACCTGGAAGCATATCTACTTTGTATAGAAGGAGCAAGTTCCGTGCTGCCTACTCGTTTCTGGTATTCCACATATATTGATATATATATACCTTCATTTTTTATGTGTTGTTTGTTTTTTACCCTTATATTGCATTAAATATAATTACTCGAATTATCATTTTATACCCTTGCACTGATATTGCATATCCAAGTATTCATGCCAATGTGGTATTCCTTAAAATAATAAGCATTGTCGCATGATCATACAAGGTCATGCTGATTGCTTCGTATCCTTGATGTCTTATTGTTTTCCTACTGCTGAAAAGGATGCAAGCGAGACGTCATGTATGTGATGGCATTTCATGATTTACTGCTCACAATCAAACACTAGAGTTGAGATATATTTTTCTTACCGTACCAACGCACGGCCGTCAACGAGAATTGTTTGATTATCTGTATCACATTATAGTTATTTTGTCTCCCGTTGACGATACAGCTTAAGACTCCACAAAATTTTGTATCTGTATCCAAATGCGGGTGATTTTCTGATACTCTCGTGCTTGATTTTTACTTTCCTGTGTTACTAATCATGAATATCTTCTTTAGTAAAGGAGTAGGGTTAGTTCTGAATGTGTGGTGCAGGTGATGAATTTGTCATGTACATTCTCTTGGTTCCAGATGAATCAGTAGTTTCTGCGTTGCTCACAGGATTGGTGCTCACATCAGGTCATAGATCTGATTGCATCGGTTCAGTTATCATATATGTTATTTTCCCCAGTTACTGATATATGTTACAATTCTGGTGGTGCTGCTTACAGAAGTTTTGAATTCTGCATTTTTGTTTGAATCGACATTGTTTGAACCATTCCTGAGTTTACATTAAAATCATTTTCTGTGTAGGGTGTGATCTGTTGTTTCCTTGTCATACTGTTGTGCACCACAACACTTTATAAATTTTTCATACAATTTATTTTGTTGTTGTAGTAAACCTGGTTGGAACACTCGTATTTTGTATATTATATTGATCGTTCTGGATACACATTCAACACATTTTAGGACTTTCAGTTTGTTGTTGTGATATTTATTAATCACAATGTTGATGTGATTGGTCTTGGCAGGGCCAAACATATTAGGATGCTCCATGTATTATACCCGTGGCAACGCACGGGCTTACCAAGTCAAATCTACTATGTACACGACACCGCGAGACTGTGCTGCAACCCGCTGAGCCTTGACCGCGCCGCACGGGCACGGGACGAGACCTGCCCGAGGCGGTGGCCGCGTCGCCTCGAGTCGGTTCAGCACCACACCCCCAACCCAACTCCTGCCCCATCTCCCCCTTCCGGCGGGCAATTCGTCTCCGTCCCCGAGACGGAGGAGAAACCAAACCCTATCTCGCGGCGGCGGCGGAGACGGGGGGCGGATTGAGGTCGAGTTCGGGAGCGACGGAAGCGGGCGTCTCGAGCTCCCCATCCCCGCCTCCGCTGGTACTACTTAGCGGCGCACGATTCCGCCGCCCGCCGGTCGGACCCTCTCTCGCTGAACCAGTGGATACAGCGCCGCTCGCACCCCGTTCCGCTCTCGATCGTCTGTCTGTATTGTGGACTGACTGGAGTGGAGACCACCCCATCCGAACGGACCCGGCCTGGACTGGATTGGATTGGATTGGATTGGGTTGGGTTGGTCTCTTCTCCCCCTTTACTGTTGGTGAGCAATCCACCCCAATTCACCCATCCATTCATCCTGGTTTGCTGCTTGCTTGGATGCATTTCTTCTGACGAATTGGGCTGCCTTTTTCGCTACCAGCCAGATCCTGAATACCCGCCGCGGTCTCCCAGCCCGCCACCGTGCCTCCCTCTTCTCCGCGCCACCACGCCATGGACGAAGAGGACGACGACCAGCGCCTGCTGCACAGCCTCGGCGTCACGTCCGCCAACATCGAGGATATTGAGAAGAAAATCCTCTCACAGGCAAGTCTAAGTCTTTTACCCCCTCATGTCATCCATTTTTCTCCAGCAGCTCACAACCAGAACCGAAGTAATTCTCTGCAATTCGTGTCATCATCTTATGTTGAGACCTATATGTGCTATGCAGGCTCAAGCTGACCCAAAGAATGATGCAGAACAATTAGCAACTGCCAATGACCATGAGAGGAGTGATGTGACGCCTGAGGCCGATGCGCAGGCGAAGCTGCACCAGAAGCTGTGCTCTGTGCAGCTCGAGATCGACGCTGTGGCTTCCACCATCAAAAGAGCAAAGCACGCAGCCGGGAAGCAGGTTGACAGCTCGGACAGTGGCGACGCACAAGATAAAAAGAAGCAGAAGCATGCTGATCACACAGCCCATGATGAACCACATGGAGGAGCCCTCCAGCAGGCGCTTGCAACCGAGCGCCTTAAGAGCCTCAAGAAAGCTAAAGCCCAGATTCAGAAAGAGATATTGCAGTCGGATCCGTGCCCGTCTGGCTCGAACAACCGGAAAGATAAGATGCTGGCAATGCTGGTTGAAGAGGAGCCGAGGCGTAAGAAGAAGACACTAATGCCGTCTCGAGGGCCTAAGAAGACGCCAACACCTAGACTGAAAACCGTGAGTTACGATGACGACGACGACTTTGATGCTGTGCTTGATGGGGCATCTGCGGGATTTATGGAAACTGTGAGTTACTAGCCATACAAGGTTTTTATTTCCTGTCTTATTTGCCGTGTCTCCCTGCCTTCTAATGGTACACTGTTTGCTGTAGGAAAGGGAGGAATTGATCAGAAAGGGCTTGCTCACACCATTTCACAAGCTGAAGGGATTTGAGAAGCGCGTTGAACTACCTGGGCCTTCTCATAGGCAAGATGATCCCTATGATCAAGTCGAAGAAGCCATGGAAGCTTCCAGGATTGCTAAATTTGCTCAATCGATGCAGCAGATTGCACAAAGCCGCCCAACGACCAAATTGCTTGATCCAGAATCTTTACCTAAACTTGATGCACCAACTGCTCCATTTCAAAGGCTAGGAAGACCTCTTAAATGCCCTGTTTCTCCCAGTTCTGAAGAGCAGGAAAAGAAGAGACAAAGGAGTAAGACCAAGAGGCCCTTGCCTGACAAGAAATGGAGGAAAGCCAACTCAAGGAAGGAATCACTATTGGAAACCGACGGTCTGTCCGAATGGGTTTACAGTGTAGCTTTTGCTGACATTCTGTTTCTAGACGCATAGCAGACGCATATGGATTTCTTTTTGCTAGCTTTATTTAGTTTAAGTTACTACAGTGAACTGAGTCTCTCCTCTTTCTACTCACAGATGAGGATGTTGGGGACATTGCAGCATCAGTTTCTGAGGAGGAAGATCAAGCAGCAGAAGGTTTTGATGGGTTACCACCTGTTATCCTTGAAGGTGGTTTGAGAATTCCTGGCACGATCTATGAACAACTATTTGACTACCAAAAAGTGGGAGTGCAGTGGCTATGGGAGTTACATTGTCAAAGGGCTGGTGGAATTATTGGAGATGAAATGGGCCTGGGAAAGACTGTGCAAGTCTTATCATTTCTTGGTTCTTTGCATAACAGTGGCATGTACAAGCCCAGCATTGTCGTTTGTCCTGTAACCCTTCTGCAGCAATGGCAAAGGGAGGCCAGTCGGTGGTATCCGAAGTTTAAAGTGAGGATCTTACACGATTCTGCAAATGGTTCAAGGAAGAAGAGCAAGGCATATAGTGATTCTGACAGTGAAGCCTCTTGGGATAGTGATCAGGAAGAGATCAGACATGCAAAGCCTGCAAAGAAGTGGGATGACTTGATTTCAAGTGTTGTTAATTCAGGATCAGGTTTGCTTTTGACTACATATGAGCAGCTAAGAATCTTAGGGGAGAAGTTGCTTGATATAGAATGGGGATATGCTGTGCTGGATGAGGGTCACCGTATAAGGAATCCAAATGCTGAGATAACACTGGTGTGCAAGCAACTGCAGACTGTGCACAGGATAATCATGACAGGTGCACCTATTCAGAATAAACTTTCTGAACTCTGGTCCCTTTTCGATTTCGTGTTCCCTGGAAAACTGGGTGTGCTGCCTGTATTCGAGACTGAGTTTTCTGTGCCAATTACTGTTGGTGGTTATGCTAATGCAACGCCATTGCAAGTGTCCACAGCATACAGATGTGCCGTTGTCCTCCGAGATCTTATCATGCCATACCTTCTCAGGCGTATGAAAGCTGATGTAAATGCACAGCTCCCCAAGAAAACAGAGCATGTTCTTTTCTGTAGTCTAACTCCAGAGCAGCGTGCTACTTATCGTGCTTTTCTTGCTAGTTCAGAGGTGGAACAAATATTTGATGGCAGTAGAAATTCACTGTATGGGATAGATGTCCTAAGGAAGATATGCAATCATCCTGACCTACTTGAGAGAGAACATGCTGCTCAGAATCCTGACTATGGGAATCCTGAAAGAAGTGGAAAGATGAAAGTGGTTGAGCAAGTTCTTAAAGTTTGGAAGGACCAAGGCCACCGTGTTCTTCTTTTCGCTCAGACTCAACAAATGCTTGACATTTTGGAGAACTTCTTGACAGCCTGTGACTATGAATACCGAAGAATGGATGGACTAACACCTGCAAAACAAAGGATGGCACTAATTGACGAGTTCAATAACACAGATGAGATTTTTGTTTTTATTCTGACAACAAAAGTTGGTGGGCTGGGTACAAATTTGACTGGTGCAAACAGGATTATTATTTATGATCCTGACTGGAATCCATCAACAGACATGCAGGTACAGTTTATTTGAGTATTTTGTATCTAGCTTATATGCATGTTCTTTTAAGTGTGCGCATATTAGCCCTTAACTTTTTTTTTGGGTATGCATTGACAAGGCAGTCATTACGCTTGTTGTATTGGACCTAAAAAAATCGATGGCATGAAAAACTGGATGCCAGTGAGCTATGGCATGATATATGAATAATTTTGATCATTATCTGTTAATATTCCTAACCTATGAGTACAATTTCATTTTCCTGTCACAATATTCCCAGCAAACTTGCAGCAATATTTGACTAGCATTGATCTGATTAAAATGGGATAGATGTCCTAAGGAAGATATGCAATCATCCTGACCTACTTGAGAGAGAACATGCTGCTCAGAATCCTGACTATGGGAATCCTGAAAGAAGTGGAAAGATGAAAGTGGTTGAGCAAGTTCTTAAAGTTTGGAAGGACCAAGGCCACCGTGTTCTTCTTTTCGCTCAGACTCAACAAATGCTTGACATTTTGGAGAACTTCTTGACAGCCTGTGACTATGAATACCGAAGAATGGATGGACTAACACCTGCAAAACAAAGGATGGCACTAATTGACGAGTTCAATAACACAGATGAGATTTTTGTTTTTATTCTGACAACAAAAGTTGGTGGGCTGGGTACAAATTTGACTGGTGCAAACAGGATTATTATTTATGATCCTGACTGGAATCCATCAACAGACATGCAGGTACAGTTTATTTGAGTATTTTGTATCTAGCTTATATGCATGTTCTTTTAAGTGTGCGCATATTAGCCCTTAACTTTTTTTTTGGGTATGCATTGACAAGGCAGTCATTACGCTTGTTGTATTGGACCTAAAAAAATCGATGGCATGAAAAACTGGATGCCAGTGAGCTATGGCATGATATATGAATAATTTTGATCATTATCTGTTAATATTCCTAACCTATGAGTACAATTTCATTTTCCTGTCACAATATTCCCAGCAAACTTGCAGCAATATTTGACTAGCATTGATCTGATTAAAATGGGATAGATGTCCTAAGGAAGATATGCAATCATCCTGACCTACTTGAGAGAGAACATGCTGCTCAGAATCCTGACTATGGGAATCCTGAAAGAAGTGGAAAGATGAAAGTGGTTGAGCAAGTTCTTCGAGCGGGAGGAGATCGATACAGGAGGAGGATGGAGCACGGGTACCTGAGATGATCCAGACGGCGAGGAGGACGCAGAGGGAGGCGCCGATGTAGGCCATGAGGATCGGGCCCTGCGATAGCTGCAGCGGCACGAAGCCCGGCAGCTCCAGGTCCGCCGGCGCGTAAGGGTGCCCCATTGCAGCCGCAACCGCCTGCTCCGCTGCTCGATGTACAGCTCGGCCTTGCCGCCGCCGATCTGGGTAGAGCCGCCGCCGGAACAGCAGCAGAGACAACTTGGCTTAAATAAAGCAGCAGGAGACGCGGCAGCACACGGATGAGAAAGGAGGACGACTGCTGACGAGAGCCCCAGAGGTAAGACTGATACGGGGACGGGTCGATGACATGTGGGGCTATATGTGGGAGATGATTATTTGCCATTCTACTCGTTCGTGATTTACGGATTTGCAACTCTGATAGTGGATTCAGTCGATTCTCCTTCAAGATACTTTCAAGAAGGTGATGACGGATATTGACAACACGAGCCGAAGAACTAGCAAAGGGTTTATCAATAAGAGAATCCTGATGGTTAAAAGGCACACAACAATGTTTTATGAAAGAATATGACGCCAAAGACGTACCACTGTCAGCAACAGCACATAGCTGAGCAAGTCTTTAATCCAATCCCTAACCCACGTATCGTGGCAAATAAAGGTCGTCGTTGGCTAATCATCATATCAACGTTACGGTGAGCAGTGGCTGGGACCAATAATTAAAGGTATTAAATAAAGTCAGTTTACAAAATTATTTTCACAGCACCAGATTAATTCAAGAGATAAATTTAATGATGCCTTTGACAGTACGATTAGAGGAGGATTACTGTAGCATTAATGTAGTAAATCATGGACTAATTAGGCTCATTAGATTCGTTGCACAAAGTTACACCCATTTCTAAAAAGATTTTACAAATAGATTTAATTTAATACTCTATACATATTAGATTTTCTTTGAAAATATATTTCCCGTGGGAAAGAAACACGCTGTTGTCAAGTTATCCCACGTAATTGAATTGGCAATATAAGAAGATCTATGAGTAAACTCTGTTGCGACGATACCGTTCCTCCGCCGACAAAGACCATTCGATCCTATCTGCCCCTCAAATGTTTCTTTCTTTCTTTTTTGCGAAAGGCCCTCAAATGTTTCCTGCTACCGTGCTACTGCTACGTTCACCGGAGAGAGAGAGAGGAACTGACGCGTTTGTTGGAGATGGAAAAACACGAGAGATGGGAGAAGAAAAATAAAGCACTCCAATGCTTTCCCGTTAAACCCGTTGCATATCCCATTACCCCAGTAAGATCAAATCAATTATCTACAGTACAAAACACCGCGAGACTTGTGCTGCAACCCGACCGCACCGCACGGGCACGGGACGAGACCTGGCCGAGGCGGTGGCCGCGTCGCCTCGAGTCGGTTCAGCAGGACACCCCCAACCCAACTCCTGCCCCATCTCCCCCTTCCGGCGGGCAATTCGTCTCCGTCCCCGAGACGGAGGAGAAGAGAAACCAAACCCTATCTAGCGGCGGCGGAGACGGGGAGGCGGATTGAGGTCGAGTTCAGGGCGACGGAAGCAACCGTCTCGAGCTCCCCATCCCCGCCTCCGCCGGTACGACTTAGCGGCGCACGATTCCGCCGCCCGCCGGTCGCTCCCTCTCGCCGCTGAACCAGTTCGTACTCCGCCGTAGCGCCGCTCGCACCCCGTTCGCCTCTCGATCGTGTGTCTGTATCGTGGACTGACTGGAGTGGAGAGCCCATCCGAACGGACCCGGCCTGGACTGGATTGGATTGGATTGGATTGGGTTGGGTTGGTCTCTTCTCCCCCTTTACTGTTGGTGAGCAATCCACCCCAATTCACCCATCCATTCATCCTGGTTTGCTGCTTGCTTGGATGCATTTCTTCTGACGAATTGGATTGCCTTTTTCGCTACCAGTCAGATCCTGAATACCCGCCGGGGTCTCCCAGCCCGCCACCGTGCCTCCCTCTTCTCCGCGCCACCACGCCATGGACGAAGAGGACGACGACCAGCGCCTGCTGCACAGCCTCGGCGTCACGTCCGCCAACATCGAGGACATTGAGAAGAAAATCCTCTCACAGGCAAGTCTAGTCTTTTACCCCCTCGTGTCATCCATTCTTCTCCAGCAGCTCACAACCAGGACCGACGTAATTCACTGCAATCCGTGTCATCATTCTCATGTTGCGACCTACATGTGTTGTGCAGGCTCAAGCTGACCCGAAGAATGATGCGGAACAATTAGCAAGTGCCAATGACCATGAGAGGAATGATGCCGCGCCTGAGGCTGTTGCGCAGGCCAAGCTGCACCAGAAGCTGCGCTCCGTGCAGCTCGAGATCGACGCTGTGGCTTCCACCATGAAAAGAGCAAAGCACAAAGCCGGGAAGCAGATTGACAGCTCGGACAGCGGTGACACACAAGATAAAAAGAAGCAGAAGCATGCTGATCACACAGCCCATGATGAACCACATGGAGGAGCCCTCCAGCAGGCGCTTGCAACCGAGCGCCTTAAGAGCCTCAAGAAAGCTAAGGCCCAGATTCAGAAAGAGATATTACAGTCGGATCCGTGCCCGTCTGGCTCGAACAACCGGAAAGATAAGATGCTGGCGATGCTGGTTGAAGAGGAGCCGAGGCGTAAGAAGAAGACAGTAATGCCGTCTCGAGGGCCTAAGAAGACGCCGGCACCTAGGCTGAAAACTGTGAGTTACAATGACGACGACGACTTTGACGCTGTGCTTGATGGGGCATCTGCGGGATTTATGGAAACTGTGAGTTACTAGCCATACAAGGTTTTTATTTCCTGTCTTATTTGACGTGTCTCCCTGCCTTCTAATGGTACACTGTTTGCTGTAGGAAAGGGAGGAATTGATAAGAAAAGGCTTGCTCACACCATTTCATAAGCTGAAGGGATTTGAGAAGCGTGTTGAACTACCTGGGCCTTCTCATAGGCAAAATGATCCCTATGATCAAGTCGAAGAAGCCATGGAAGCTTCCAGGATTGCTAAATTTGCTCAATCAATGCAGCAGATTGCACAAAGCCGCCCAACGACCAAATTGCTTGATCCAGAATCTTTACCTAAACTTGATGCACCAACTGCTCCATTTCAAAGGCTAGGAAGACCCCTAAAGCGCCCTGTTTCTCCCAGTTCTGAAGAGCAGGAAAAGAAGAGGCATAGGAATAAGACCAAGAGGCCCTTGCCTGACAAGAAATGGAGGAAAGCCAACTCAAGGAAGGAATCACTATTGGAAACAGACGGTATGTCTGAATGATTTTACAGTGTAGCAGTTGCTGATATTCTGTTTCTATACGCATAGCAGATGCATATGAATTTATTTTTGCTAGCTTTTTTTAGTTTAAGTTGCTACAGTGAACTGAGTCTCTCCTCTTTCTACTCACAGATGAGGATGATGGGGACATTGCAGCATCAGTTTCTGAGGAGGAAGATCAAGCAGCAGAAGGTTTTGATGGGTTACCACCTGTTATCCTTGAAGGTGGTTTGAGAATTCCTGGCACGATCTATGAACAACTATTTGACTACCAAAAAGTGGGAGTGCAGTGGCTATGGGAGTTACATTGTCAAAGGGCTGGTGGAATTATTGGAGATGAAATGGGCCTGGGAAAGACTGTGCAAGTCTTATCATTTCTTGGTTCTTTGCATAACAGTGGCATGTACAAGCCCAGCATTGTCGTTTGTCCTGTAACCCTTCTGCAGCAATGGCAAAGGGAGGCCAGTCGGTGGTATCCGAAGTTTAAAGTGAAGATCTTACACGATTCTGCAAATGGTTCAAGGAAGAAGAGCAAAGCATATAGTGATTCTGACAGTGAAGCCTCTTGGGATAGTGATCAGGAAGAGATCAGACATGCAAAGCCTGCAAAGAAGTGGGATGACTTGATTTCAAGTGTTGTTAATTCAGGATCAGGTTTGCTTTTGACTACATATGAGCAGCTAAGAATCTTAGGGGAGAAGTTGCTTGATATAGAATGGGGATATGCTGTGCTGGATGAGGGTCACCGTATAAGGAATCCAAATGCTGAGATAACACTGGTGTGCAAGCAACTGCAGACTGTGCACAGGATAATCATGACAGGTGCACCTATTCAGAATAAACTTTCTGAACTCTGGTCCCTTTTCGATTTCGTGTTCCCTGGAAAACTGGGTGTGCTGCCTGTATTTGAGACTGAGTTTTCTGTGCCAATTACTGTTGGTGGTTATGCTAATGCAACGCCATTGCAAGTGTCCACAGCATACAGATGTGCTGTTGTCCTCCGAGATCTTATCATGCCATACCTTCTCAGGCGTATGAAAGCTGATGTAAATGCACAGCTCCCCAAGAAAACAGAGCATGTTCTTTTCTGTAGTCTAACTCCAGAGCAGCGTGCTACTTATCGTGCTTTTCTTGCTAGTTCAGAGGTGGAACAAATATTTGATGGCAGTAGAAATTCACTGTATGGGATAGATGTCCTAAGAAAGATATGCAATCATCCTGACCTACTTGAGAGAGAACATGCTGCTCAGAATCCTGACTATGGGAATCCCGAAAGAAGTGGAAAGATGAAAGTGGTTGAGCAAGTTCTTAAAGTTTGGAAGGACCAAGGCCACCGTGTTCTTCTTTTCGCTCAGACTCAACAAATGCTTGACATTTTGGAGAACTTCTTGACAGCCTGTGACTATGAATACCGAAGAATGGATGGACTAACACCTGCAAAACAAAGGATGGCACTAATTGACGAGTTCAATAACACAGATGAGATTTTTGTTTTCATTCTGACAACAAAAGTTGGTGGACTGGGTACAAATTTGACTGGTGCAAACAGGATTATTATTTATGATCCTGACTGGAATCCGTCAACAGATATGCAGGTACAGTTTATTTGAGTATTTTGTATCTAGCTTATATGCATGTTTTTTTAAGCGTGCACATATTAGCTTTTAACCTTTTTTTGTATGCATTGACAAAGCAGTCAGTACGCTTGTTGTATCAGACCTAAAAAAAATCGATGGCATGAAAAACTGGATGCCAGTGCTGGCATGATAGATGAATAATTTTGATCATTATCTGTTAATATTCCTAACCTATGAGTACAATTTCATTTTCCTGTCACAATATTCTCTGCAAACTTGCAGTGATATTTGGCTAGCATTGATCTGATTAAAATTTTGTATGATGTAGGCCAGAGAACGTGCATGGCGAATTGGGCAAACTAGAGATGTGACGGTTTACAGACTGATAACACGTGGGACAATAGAGGAGAAAGTCTATCATCGACAAATATACAAGCATTTCCTTACTAACAAAGTACTGAAAAACCCTCAGCAGAGGAGATTCTTTAAAGCCAGAGACATGAAGGATTTGTTCACACTACAAGACGATGAAGGGAATGGTTCAACTGAAACATCAAATATTTTCAGTCAATTGTCTGAAGATGTGAATATTGGGGTTCCAAATGAAGGTCAACAAGATCAGGTACATATTGCTTCGACTCTGCCAAGCACCAGTGAGTCTGAACGGTCTAGTGGAGGGAAAGTGGATGAAAACTCTGACCAAGCATATGAAGAATCGAACATTTTGAAGAGTCTTTTTGATGCCCAGGGCATTCATGTAAGCAATACTATCTCATCCCTAATGAAATTTTGAATCCACAATGTTTCAGTTTCCTGAATTAACATCCTGGTTTTCAAACTTTCTCAGAGCGCAATCAATCATGATGCCATAATGAGCGCTAATGATGACCAGAAGGTGCGCCTAGAGGCAGAAGCTTCTCAGGTGGCCCAAAGGGCAGCCGAAGCTTTACGCCAATCACGAATGCTCAGAAGCCGTGACAGCTTTGCTGTTCCTACATGGACTGGAAGATCTGGTGCTGCTGGGGCACCATCTTCTGTTCGCAGGAAGTTTGGGTCCACAGTCAACAGCCAGTTGATCAGTTCGTCACAGCCATCAGAGACGTCAAGCAGCAGGAGCCAAAGTCTTCCGGTGGGTGCTCTAAATGGCAAGGCACTGTCGTCTGCTGAACTTTTGGCAAAGATTCGTGGAACCCGAGAGGGGGCTGCTTCAGATGCATTGGAACATCAACTCAATGGAGGATCAGGTTCCAATCAAGCATCGAGTACATCTGGGAATGGCGGACGCTCATCTAACTCTTCTAACAGAAACATGATCGTGCAACCTGAAGTCCTGATCCGTCAGTTGTGCACCTTCATACAGCAAAGCGGTGGGTCTGCCACCTCCACGGGCATAAAGGAGCATTTCAGGAGCCGCATACAATCCAAGGATATGCTTCTCTTCAAGAACCTGCTGAAGGAGATAGCAACGTTGCGGAAAGGTGCCAACGGTGCTGTGTGGGTGCTGAAACCTGATTACGAGTGATTATAGCTGTAGTTGACAAGAGCAAAATTCTGGTCTACGAGTCATCTTTTATAGGGGGTTCTTTTTGGAATTCAATAGGGAGATCTTTTTTGTGGCTGACTGATTCTTTTTTGTAAGGAATAACTTGACAGGAAGAAATATTAGGAGATGTGAATACAAGTATAGGAATCTTCATGACTATATGTAGCTGAGTGCAGCGTGTCTGTAGGAGCTGTACCCTGATGCAGTGATCTCGAACGTTGGGTCATTGGAGGGCACACTGTGATCTGTCTTCCACACTGACGGTCAGTTTCGCCTGTGGCTGATTTTTGCAACAGCTTCTAGCATTTGAGAAATGTTTGTGTGTGAGTATCTGTCCCCGTGGAAAAAGAGAAGAGTAGCATCCACCAGCAATGTACACAGAAATCATGTTCTCTTTCTTTTCCAAGTTATTAAAATTTTCTCTGGAGTGATAGCATTTGCTGTGCTTGTTTGCTAAAGCTAGAGTTTGCTATATGTAGCATCATTTCGACGATCAGGAACCTACAGAAGAAATTGTATGTAAACACCGTATGTCCGCTCCGTATGGGAAAAAGGGCAAAATAATGGATGGCCGAGGGTCCATTTGTCTGGGGAGAAGGGATATCAACTCGACCAGGGGGGAGGAAGAAAGCTAGAAGGGCCGAACCGTTTTCTGGCCGTGGGCTCATTTGTTGGTTAGTGGGCCTAGCCGCCCCGGTGCTTTCATTCAACCTATTTATTTGGATTGTTTCCAGCGAACCAACAGTGTTTTTCTCTCAGCAAAAACCAGCACCAGCCAGCCAGCAGTGTTTTTCTCTCAGCAAAAACCAGCGTCAGCCACCAGTCACCAGCCAAACGAACACGGCGATTGTGGCTTCTTCGAGTGAGCCATCATCATCCATCCATCACCATCATCGTCAAAAGGCGGAAAGAAGGCGGCGGCCCATTTGTCTTTCATACACATTTTATATATCAAGTATAAAAATATTGGAAATTCTAAAAAAAAGTATAAAAATATTGGATAATACTGCATCCATGTAGGGAAAAGAGGGAAAGCGGTTCTATTACGTTGAATGGTGCCAAGGCTGCCAGTCCAGAAGATGTTGTTGCATTGCATGATTGGAATTCGGCCATCTTCTCACGGACGTCTTGGTACACATTATTATATAATATAAGCGGGAGGAAAGCTTATCGCCGTCGAGGGAACGATTGGTAAGCTTCCACAATGCAATCAGCTGAGTGCGAGACGCCAATGCAGAACGTCTCCGGCCGCGTCCGGATCATCTCCCGGCGAATGGTCGGCGGTGAGCTCCTGCCGTCGTCGGCGTCGGAGGAAATCCACCTGACGCCGTGGGATCTCCGGATGCTCACCGTCGAATACATCCAGGACGGCATCGTCCTGCCCAAGCCCGACCCGAACCTCGCCGTCGACCACCTCTCGTCGGCGTTCGCCCGCGCCCTAGCCATCTTCTACCCGCTAGCCGGCCGCCTAGTCGTCGGCGATCGCGGCGGCGACTCCGCGGCCGTGTCGCTGCGGTGCACCGGCGAGGGCGCCGAGTTCGTCCACGCCGCGGCGCCCGGCGTCACGGCCGCCGACATCGCCGCCTGGCCGCCGCGGGACATGCCCCGCGAGCCGGTG
>OAMR01001253.1:19475-43916 GCA_900205405.1 Echinochloa crus-galli
AAAGATCCTGTTTGCCGAGTGTCTCTTTTCTGACACTCGGCAAAGATCCTGTTTGCCGAGTGTCTCTTTTCTGACACTCGGCAAAGATCCTGTTTGCCGAGTGTCTCTTTTCTGACACTCGGCAAAGATCCTGTTTGCCGAGTGTCTCTTTTCTGACACTCGGCAAAGATCCTGTTTGCCGAGTGTCTCTTTTCTGACACTCGGCAAAGATCCTGTTTGCCGAGTGTCTCTTTTCTGACACTCGGCAAAGATCCTGTTTGCCGAGTGTCTCTTTTCTGACACTCGGCAAAGATCCTGTTTGCCGAGTGTCTCTTTTCTGACACTCGGCAAAGATCCTGTTTGCCGAGTGTCTCTTTTCTGACACTCGGCAAAGATCCTGTTTGCCGAGTGTCTCTTTTCTGACACTCGGCAAAGATCCTGTTTGCCGAGTGTCTCTTTTCTGACACTCGGCAAAGATCCTGTTTGCCGAGTGTCGGCTCTTTGCCGAGTGCCGTTGTCTGGGCACTCGGCACAGCCAGTCTTTGCCGAGTGCCCGACAGAATGCACTCGGCAAAGAGGCAAGCACTCGGTATACGTCGGGTTTCCCGTAGTGATTGAATGTCCCTGATAATAACCATTGTTCCAGAATAGCGTTTTTTTTTTTTGAAACGTTCCAGTGAATAGTCAATAAACTAAAAGATTTAAAATCATGGGTTAAATAGCCCCCTGGCACTCTTTACAAACTCTTTGCAGAGCGTGATGATTTCACGGCCACAGAGCAGTGAAATTAATTAGTGCGGGTGCACGTAAATATATCTTGAGTTGAGTGCTTTGTCATACAGCTGAAATACAGCGAGTTTCTATCAATTATTATGTAGCTTGGATAACAGCTGCTGGAGTTGTTTTTATCAATGTATGTTTACAGATTGCTTTACTGAAAATGGTGTCTCTGCAGCTAGCTTAATACCCCCTCCATTCTGAAATAACTGACGTTTAGAACAAGATTTGAGTCAAATATTGAGAATATAAATCATCAATAACTTTTAAATTGTTGAGTTTGTAAATGTGAAAACTATATGAATATATTTGTCTTGAAAAATACTTTCATAAAAGTATACATATATCACTCTTTGATAAATATTTTTATAATAACAAGAGGTCAAAGTTATGGTTTAGAGACCGTGTCACTGTCCTAAACGTCACTTATTTCAGAATGGAAGGAGTATTCATGTGGAGTTTAAACTGTTAGGATTACCGTCCGACTTATCCCCACCCGTCGGATGTTCTGGTGCGCTAGTAGTAATAAAACAAACATCATCACCAGTACCATTTCATCTTTAGTTTCTACAAACAGGCGCAGCTGACACAAACCAAGCACGCACATATGCACACGACTTGCTTGGCTGCTGTTATTCTGCACTGTACGCTAGCTCCCCTATACCCCGTAAGCATCATCTGCTATAGATGCGTGCATAGCATGGACCCATCATCCATCCATCTGCTCGAAAACGAGACGACCAAACCAATCCATTCTGTGGACACATGGATGGTGGATCAGGCGTGGACGCCGGCCTGGTACGGCGGCTCGCAGAACTCGCCGCCGAGGTCGTCGCAGGCCTCGCCGGGGAACACCCTGCAGTTCAGTCAGTTCATCACAATCAGTCATCAGCTTTCAAGAACACAAGCCACTGGTGTCGTTGGCCGTGTTTGCTTACGTTTTCGGCTCGTCGTAGGACAGGTAGTCCCTCTCCACCTCCTCCTGCCTCTTGCTTGCCGCCGCCGCCACCGCGGCGAGCTTCGCCTCCGGGTACATCTGCCCGTTGCACGCGTCGCCGCCGACCAGCTCGCAGGCCTCCGTGGGGAACACCCTGCAGCATGCCATGATCTGTGTCAATATATCTAGACAACCAAAACGAGAGCTAGCTCAACATCGAGGTAATTTGCACATCACTTACGAGAAGCTCGAGCTGTAGTCGACCTCGGCAGGCTCCGCCGCGACGACGGCGGCCGCGGCGGCGCGGACGCTCCTCCTGGGGACACGGACCGCGGCCACGGTCCTCGCCGCCGGCCGGCCCTTCACGGGCACCACGACGGCGGAGAACCCGACGGCTGTAGCGGCGGCCTGCATCTTCTGATGATCTGAGATTTTTGTGTGATCAAAGTGTTGGAGTGAAGTGGCAGCGTGGCACAGTATGATCTGGAAGGCTTATCTATCTTGTGTGGAGCTTCCAAGCCTGTGTGAGCCTGCTTATATAGTGCGGGGCCATGGGGGGTCCCGTGTCTGGATAAGATTCTGGTATGTGGTATCCCCCAATTGGCGACCTGAATTGTGTTCTTGGAGCAAGAGGGGACCCCACTCCCATTGGAACCCTTGTAAAGATATTTCTACCTCTGATCCTGATAGTTATCCAACCTCAATTATTGCAAAAGGAAAGTAGCACAGGATGGATATTGTAACAAGACAACCTGTACAAGATATTTTCACTCCTTTTGTCCTGTTTGTTTAGTGAGCTATCGGTGTATGGTGATGTGTAATTCCAAAAAAGCAGAGTTAAAAGCGACCGTTAATAGATGAAAATTCCATAATGAAAAGAAAACGTCAGGGACAGAGGGTGATTAACCTGTTGCAGTTACTCTACGTCGAACAGCCACGATTATATTCAGCATCCCCTTAACAAGGGAACATGAAAGAGTGGCATGAAGCATAATAAGCTGAAGCATTACCATGAAGAAAAGAGGCATACATCAGAGTGTTCAGACTCAGACACAAACCACAGAGTTTTCACATCAACTTAGGATCAAGATACAACAATATTTCTAACTGCGAAGTGACGCTCGAGGCACTGCTGGCAATCCTAGCTCATCCTCCTGCGCCACACCAGATAAGAAGCAAAGCAAACCTTAGTACCACCTCAACCAAGAAAATGTATAGATGAAAAGTGATTCG
This sequence comes from Echinochloa crus-galli, assembly GCA_900205405.1. NCBI lineage: Eukaryota > Viridiplantae > Streptophyta > Magnoliopsida > Poales > Poaceae > Echinochloa > Echinochloa crus-galli. Next base: position 22,402 of record OAMR01001253.1, read on the forward strand.
TGCAAAACATGGTCCACCTTTTTCTTTTGGCAAACAGCTTTATAGCAATCCTCGAAACAGGTAGCAAATAGAAAACAAATGCACGAAACATTCATAAATAATTTGGTAAATTATATGGTGCACTTTGCCCAACCCACTACCACATCAGGTCAAAAGATATTTTCAATTCCATGTTGATTTGTTCCCAAGGGGGAATAACAAACTACACTAAGTTAAGAGTGTTGTGCAAATAAATTACCTGTCCGCCTGCTGGGACTGCTGCAGGGCGAGTTGGTGCAGCAGGTAAGTTGAGGTCCGCATCAAAATCAGTTTCTGGTTGAAGATATGACGGGACTGCAGCTGACTCAAACTCCATATCGGACTCCAACGCATCCAGCTCTGCAATGTCCAAGGAAATTAATAAGGACAGCAAACCAAGAATTCTCTCCACAAAGTAGGCATAAACATCACCAACTAGACATTAAGGAAGAAACTTTAGTCCATTTAGGACTCTAGGGTAAAAACCATGGAAGCCTTAAAAACAGATAGAGCTGTCATGCTTCCAAGAAGGAATTAAAGCTTCCATACCCCCCATAAGTTCTTCCTCATCAACGTCATCAGGAATGTTGTAGCTTCCTGATTATTCCAGCATACAGGCTACATAAGGTTATAAAAGTTCAACAATAATATGCTCTGCCTTTGATCAAAAGATTTGAACAGAAATCCAGAACTCTCCCTCTCTCTTTTGTATACATAGGTGCTGCTAGGATATTTGATCCTAAAACAACCAAGTTCCTATGATTGACTCAAAAGACAGAAAGACCGAAGTTTCAAATACCTTGTTCAGTTATTGAGCACTAGGCCTGCAGTAAATGCTTATAAGAAGCTAAAAAGCCCCCATACTTTCGCTTTACCCAGGTTCTAACTAACTACGCTCATCTAGCCTTTTACGAAATTCTTGATAATGATTCAGTCCCCCATGTGAAGCAAAGAAATAGATATCACAAAAATATGAAAGTGCTGGGAGCAAGAGAAGGGTTGTCAGACATACATCAATGTCCTCAATCTTGACAGTTTTCATCATTCCCTTGAGCTCCTTGTTTGCCGCCTTCATCGCATTCATCTGATGAAACAAAATAAAAGCACTCGGTAAACATGAGCACTGTAAGCAAGAATAAACTTCCCCAGAGGAGATATTTGAGGACATTACAGTCTGCTGAGCGTCCTTGAGGCCATCGGCAGCGAAGGAAACTTGGTCGAGATTGTAGGTTTGGTTGTACAACATGTTGCGTTGTTCCTCATACCTAGGAGGCAAAGGGGGCAAATATCAAATTGGTATACATGGATAATGGCTGTCTGCTGCTACTATTTCCGGTGACATTGCAACCAGCATGATATATCAAGTAGGAGCAGTAAACCAGCAACAAGCAACAAACGCGAAAGTGATTGCTACTGAAGTAGGAGGGACAGAAATGGGGAGACAGAGAGCAGAGCACGAACATGCGCTTGTGCTTGAGGAGCCGGATGGCGCGCGCCTTGATGGCCTCCTGGGACGGGCCTGGGCGGGTCTTGCGGATCTGGTCCTTGTACCTGGCCAGCTCCTCGTCCAGCTTCTTGATCTTCTCGTCCACCGTCTCGCCCCGCTTGTTTATCTACCGGATCGAACGATCCATGGCGCATTGGAGACCAGATCATCAAACGAGGGTTAGATTGGGCTGCCCGTTGCCAACGAACCAATCAATGCAGTTACTGCTGCGACAGAGAGGAGGGGGGGAACAAGAGCAGGGTAGCAACGGAGACAGATTGTTGGAGAGCAGGGACTGACTCGCTCGGTGGCGTCCTGGATGGATGGGGGCGGCCCCTTGTCCTTCTTGGCACCGAAGATCTTCTTCATCGCCGCTCCGCTCCGATTGGTTCGCCGGCGCCGCCGCAGGAGACGAGTAGAGGCGCCGACGGGGAGGAGAGGGTTCAGGCGCGTGCGCAGCGGGGTGGGTTTTCGAAATCGAGATGTTGACAGGGGGCTGCCAGTCAAACGAGGTTTCAGCTGTTTTTGTTGGGCTTCCCGTTGGTAGTGGGCCCATGGTTCGGTCCAGCATTTCAAATTGGGCCAAACGGGCCTGGAGCAGCCCATTCTGTGATGGGCTCATGGCGGCGACCGTTCGTTGCATCGTGTTAATTCCTGGCTCATAAATCTCAAAAAAAAAAAGCCTGCCTCATCGTCTTCCTCCTCGTTGGTACCCGACAGTTCGTCTGCCTTTTCTCGTCGAGCTCGCCGCGCCCCGATAGCCGGCGGCGACGAGAGGTACATGCGGCGACGACGAAAGACAGCGTGAGTGAGGGTGGCTACTCGAATGGACCGCGTACCTCACGGTGTTTTGTCCCCGCTCACCTCGTTCTACCAGGCGGAGCAGAGCAAACGCTTTGCTCCCCCATATCCAGGTGCTCCGCAGTCACCTTCATTTTGATTTCGTATTTTGAATTGCTCTTCCCGTATGATTTCTGCAGTAAATCGCGATTTGGATGCATGTAGTAGTGGGGCTGTTATAAATTCAGTTCCTGCTGTAATCAAGGAGTGATGGGAGTTTTGGGGGAAGTTAACTGCTCCTCATTTTTTCGTTCTACAAACCTAACAATGTGTTATCATCTATAGATGTTGTACCTCCACAAACAACTCATAGAGATTGGCACTCTATCCTGAATTTCCGGAAACCACAGTGAATAGCCAAAAACTCATAGAGATTGGTACTATATCCTGAATTTTTGGAAACCAGTGAATAACCAATAGAAATTGGTAATGATGCTATGGAATTGATGAGGCTTATAACACATTTCCGCAAAACAATGAACATTCTAGAAATGTTGTCGTAGATGGAAAAGTCAGTTTGTTACCTGCACATTCAATTCATGATGTAGACTTGGTCTTTGCGATACATCTGTCTCCAGTTCCGTTGCAATTCTTGTTTCTTGGACATCAAAGATTTGCATTATCTACAATCTACACATATAAGTTGCAGCAGATCTCATGAGTTGATGCTTCTAGGGACCAATAGTTTGGAAGAGGCTCAGGGAACTAGGAGACTAGTGGTACAGATAAGGAGGTGATTAATTCTAACACCCCCCCGCAGTCGAATCGTCAGTGGAACGGACGTTCAGACTGGAGCGAAATTCCATAAAAACAGAAGAAGGAAGCCCCTTGGTGAAGACATCGGCGAACTGTGACGTAGTGGGGACGTGGAGAACACGAACAGCCCCAATGGCGACCCGTTCCCGGACGAAGCGAACGTCAATTTCCACGTGCTTGGTGCGCTGATGTTGGACGGGGTTGGTGGAGAGGTAGACAGCGCTGACATTGTCACAATAGACGAGGCAAGCGGAGGCAAGGGGCTGGTGCAGTTCTTGTAGAAGTTGCTGCAGCCAGGTAGCCTCGGCGAGGACAGCATAGGCGATGTCGGGACGGGTGAACGTGAGGTATTGGAGGGCACCTGGCAGACTTCGAAAAGCAGTGGGATCGGCGACAGGTGGACCAGCCTCGGCAGGGACCTTGGCACAAGTATCAACAGGGGTGGAGCACGGTTTGCAGTCACTCATGCCGTGGCGAGCAAGGATGTCCAGCGTGTACTGACGTTGAGACAGGCACAGGGTGTCCTTCTGCCGCTGAACAGCAACCCCAAGAAAATGATGGAGGGCACCAAGGTCTTTCATGGCGAATTCCTTCTTGAGTGCAGTGATCACCTGGTGAAGGAGTGACGGAGAGGAGGCTGTCAGCACAATGTCATCCACATAGAGCAGCAAGTAGACTGTCTCGGTGTCGCGGCGGTATATGGAGAGGGAGGTGTCTGACTTGGCTTCAGAGAACCCCAAAGAGAACAGGTATGTAGCAAACCGACTGTACCAAGCTCGGGGGGCTTGCTTCAGGCCGTAAAGGGATTTGTTGAGCTTGCAGACATGGTCAGGAAGAGCAGCATCAACAAAACCAGTGGGCTGGGAGCAATATACTGTCTCTGTCAGGGTGCCATGGAGGAAAGCGTTCTTGACATCTAGTTGATGAATTGGCCAATCCCGAGAGTGAGCCAATGTGAGAACAGTACGGACGGTGGCGGGCTTGACGACGGGGCTGAAAGTTTCATCATAATCGACGCCGGGTCGTTGTGTGAAACCGCGAAGCACCCAACGGGCCTTGTATCTGTCCAGAGAGCCATCAGCATGAAACTTGTGTTTGAAAATCCATTTTCCGGTGACCACATTAGCTTGGCGAGGGCGAGGGACCAGATCCCAAGTGTGGTTGGCCGAGAGGGCATCAAATTCTTCCTCCATGGCCCGGCGCCAAAGGGGATCAGTGAGGGCGTCACGGCAGGACTTGGGCAAGGGAGACAGAACCTCGCTGTGGAGAGCGACCCGAGGCTGCTGGTAGCCAAGTTTCCCGCGAGTGGCCATACCATGGGAGTTGGCAACTGGGGGAATAGGAACAGCGCCATCGGGGAGGGAGGAGCTTGGCTTGACGTAGCGTGGTGGGGAAGGGACGATGCTGGACCGGCGGAGAGGAGCCCCAACGGGGGGCTCTGGCGCCGGTCTGGGACGCCTGGAGTAGACTTGAACGACGGGCGGCTTGGTGAAGGGAGGCGCCCGTGGTGCCAGCACCTGTGGCGCCGGTGGTGTTGGCACAGAGGGCGCCACGGGGGCCTGTACCGGTGGTGTTGCAGACACCGAAGGTGCTGGCACAGGAGGCGCCATGGGAGCCTGCACAGGTGCTGCTGCAGGCGCTGGTGGTGCTAGCACGGCCTGCACAGGTGGTGCTGTAGGCGCCGAAGCTGGTGTAGGTGCTTGGGGCGCCGGTGGGAGGGCCTGACCAGTGGTCAGCTCCAGGGACGCCGACACAGGGGGCGCAAGGGAGCCCTGTACCGGTGCTGTGCAGCCAGGCGGAGGGGCCTGCGGGGCCTTCCGGAGCGCCGGAAAGCCCGGTGGGGGCATCCGGGACGCTAGGGAGCTCGGCCTTGGTGCCGAGAGTGGCACAGCAGCGACCCTGGGAGTTCCTGCAGGTGAAAAAGAGACTGGTAGGGAGTCGTCAGGGGTTAGGAAATCAAGTTCATTGGCAGGAGGTGTGGACCGATGACGAGCGAAGGGAAACGTTGTTTCATCAAAAACAACGTGACGGGAGATGATGACTCGATTTGTGGTGAGATCAAGGCACCGATAACCCTTGTGGTCGGGAGAGTAGCCGATAAACACACACAGAGAGGGAACGTGGGCGAGTTTGTGTGGAGTGGTGGCGGTGAGGTTGGGGTAGCATGAGCACCCGAAGGCCCGGAGTTCGTGGTAGGTAGGATGAGTGTCGTAGAGGGCGAAGAAGGGGGTGCTCATGTTGAGGGTTTTGGTGGGAAGACGGTTGATGAGGTGGGTGGCAGTAGCAAGCGCGTCTGCCCAATAACATGGGGGCATGGAGGCTTGGAACAGCAGCGTGCGAGTGACATTGTTGGTGGTTCGAATCATGCGCTCGGCTTTACCATTTTGCTGGGAGGTGTAGGGGCAAGACATGCGGAGGCACACACCTTTAGCAAGGAAGAAAGCGCGAGAGGCAGCGTTGTCGAACTCACGACCGTTGTCACATTGCACGGATTTGATGGTGCAACCGAATTGAGTGAGTACATAGGCAAAAAATGAGAGAGAGTGGAAAAAGTGTCAGACTTTAAACGAAGAGGAAAAGTCCAAAGGAAGTGAGAGCAATCATCAATAATAACCAAATAGTATTTGAAACCGGATACACTGGTAACAGGGGAAGTCCACAGATCACAATGTATCAAGTCAAAGTTATTAGATGCTCTCGACGAGGAATGAGAAAAAGGCAAGCGAACATGACGCCCAAGCTGGCAAGCATGGCAGAGGGAGTCGTCGTCGGGCTTGCTGCAGACGATTGAAGAGGACTGGGCGAGACTCTGGAGGGCAGTCTTGCCGGGATGACCAAGTCGACGATGCCAAGTGGTCGGGGAAGGAGTAGCCACAAGAGCGCAGGAACCAGAAGGTGATGTCGGGAGCTGCAAGGTGTAGAGCGGTCCCGTGCTGTCACAGAGACACCAAGAGGATCAAATTCAACAGAAACCAGATTGTCAGTGGTAAATTGCCGAATAGAAAGAAGGTTTTTGATGATGTCAGGAGCAACAAGAATGTTATTAAGACGAAAAGGACCGGGAAGAATGGAGTAGCCAGTGCCAAGAACTGGTAGAGAAGCACCATTCCCTACGACAATGGAGGAAGGGAACGAGGAGGAAGAAGACATGGTGACCATACCAGGATTGGCAGCAATGTGAGAAGTGGCTCCCGAGTCGAGGACCCATTCCGAGGGACTTGGTGGAGGGTTGAGGGCGACGGTGCTGAAAGCGCTGGCGAGGGACTGCGGATCCCACGGGGACCAAGCAGGGGCCGGCGCCGTGGGCGGTGCCTGGTAGTAGGCGCCAGGAGCAGGAGGGTAGAAGCCGCCAGGAGGGAGCATGCCAGCCATCATCGCCTGTTGTGGAGACGCGTCTGGGCGAGGCTGGGAGCCGCGGGAGCCGCCAGGGGTGGAGCCGGGTCACATGTGGATGGACCCGGTCCACGGGTTGAGGAAGGAGGGCCACTGAGGCCCGCTCGGTGCACCGTTGGGCGAGCCGCCGTCATGTTGAGTTCAGCAAGGCGCAGGTCAGCACGGACGTTGGTGAACGGCGGGATAGGCCGCTGCCGAGTGATGAACGGCACCATGAACTTGAAGCGTTCGTTGAGGCCGCGCAGAGTGTTCAGCACGAGAGTGCGATCCAGGACTGGCTCGCCAAGGTCGGCGAGGGCGTCGGCCATGCTCTTCATTTTGCGGCAGTAATCGTCGACGGAGAGGGCACCCTGCGACAGGGTGCGGAACTCAGCGTCGAGGAGCATGGCGCGGGACTCCCGGTTGTTCAGGAACTGCTCCTCGATCCGCAGCCAGGCAGCCCGAGCGGTGATGCCGTCGTGCTCGTGGAGGTCGTCCTGAAGGTCGGGGGAGATGGTGTTGAAGAGCCAGGACTCGACGACGCAGTCCAAGCGCGCCCAGGTCGGGTCGGTGGAGAGATCTTCGTCGCTGAGGACGTGATCCTTCAGGGAGAAGCGGCCGAGGACGCGGAGGACACAGCCGCGCCACTTGGAGTAGTTGGACGACTGCAGATCAAGAACCATGGGGATCAAGTTCTTGATGTTCTGGACAGCAGTGGCCTGGTTGTGCAGATGCGTGAGGGCGGCGGCCTCGGAAGAGATGGTACGGTCATCGCCGTCCAGGGTGTCGTCGTCGCGGAAGGAGACCAGAGTTTGGTGGCGGCCGCCGTGGAGAGGACGCACGTGGAGGCGTCGGAGGGCGACGCAGCAGCCGGGGAAGACATGGCGCTGCAGTCGTCGGCGCAGGCACGGCGCACGAGCGGCCGGGCGCGGCGCGGGCGCGGCGCTTGAGGAGTCGAGCGCGGGCGCCGAGGGGGCGGAAGCAGAGTATTGGGCGGGAGGGTGGCCCAAGAAGATTAGCGTGATACCATGATTGATGGAAAGCCAACAGGCTTAGTACACTTGATGATAGGATTACAGGAGAGGGTACATATATATAGGAGAAGAGAGGCCAGCCCAAAGGGCGTGACCAGCCTGGAAGAGGCTCAGGGAACTAGGAGACTAGTGGTACAGATAAGGAGGTGATTAATTCTAACAGTTCTTGCTTATCAGCAATAGGAGGAGGTACCATTGCAAATTTTTTTTTCAGTTTTTAACTTCCATTTTTTCTCATTAGTCAGGTTTCCAAATGTTCAATGTTTTCAGTTTACATTGTTACTATGCTAATGTTTCTGAATATTCATATGTTCCTTCTTTTTTTCATTTAACACGGCAATGCATGTGATTTTCCCAATAGTACTAGTACTGCAGCTCATTCATGTTTGAAATTTACAAGTGCAGGTTGGACAATTGCAGAGGCTTTCAGGACCCGGGTCGGGATCACGAGTGTAGGCGTCCACTGGGTCTCAAAGTTCAACAACGAGACAGGTTGGACAGTTTTCAGTGTCCATTTTTGAGTTTTCATTTTTCAGTTCAAATTATCATAATTCATTGTTTGCCGGATCCCAGAGTGGCAGGTGGACAATGTCATTATTAAGATGTGATTCCTATTCTTGAGTCCTTTTTTCACATTTCAGTACATATGGCAAGAAATATGTCCGGATGTGATGCTATGCTTTCTACCGTCCTCTACATGTTCAGTGTGATTACTGTATTGGTTTTGCAAATGCTGCTTGAGTATTTATTTGATGGTGCTGCATGCAGGTAATAGTACTTTTTTCAATATTAGCACATATTTCATTTAAAGTAGGCAATGCAGGAAGCTATAACATTATATTTGATTGTTTTCCTAAAGAAAGCAATGTAGAAAGCTATAACATTATAACATTTTATTTGGGTCTCAGATCGGGCATGGTGTTGGATTCCCCTGTGATTTGCTTTTATTTGTTCACCGACAAATCAAGCACCTGGATCTTATTTGTTTTGCTGCTGAGGTGGCAAGGGAGAGTTCACGTGGGGGTGGGTCACTTTTCACAATGGATCCCAACATCACAGAATCTGGGTGATATAGGTAGTTACTATCACTCGGTTTTATTTTGTTACATGCCGGCCAGCCATCTAGTTAGCAGATTGGTTAGGCAGATTAGGTTGGTAAATAAGGTTAGTTTGTTGCTCACGTGTACTAGGGCAGGGCTATATAAGGCCAGATATGTTATCAATTGAATCAAGCAGGAATTAAGAAGGAAAGCCCTTCGCCTTGCTGCCTGGCCGGCAACCCCCCTCCCTCGATCCCTCACTTCCTCCTCCCTAATCCTCCACCATAACATCGATCACTCATTTTTGCCTTGTATTTTATCTATGACGTGTCATTATGCTATTGGTATAAAAAGTGATAGATTGCCAACGGAAAAAACACCTGAAAGATTGCTAGACACTTTCGTTCTTTTAACTGTACATTTGCTTTTTTGGGTTTTGAACTGCTGATATATGGAGTGACCGTGCTATACAACTGCTGAACTCCTTATTGTTTGGAACTCGGCACGATCCTAACTCGGCTTGGTCTCCCCCTTTTTCGTGATTGATGACAACATGATTAAAGCTTATAGAAAAATCAAATATAAAGCTCTAAAAAATCTGAGATATATTGTGAGCTCCCCCTTAATGTGCACTTTGAATAGAATTTCAAAATTTCGGCCTCACATGCCAAATGCACATATAAAGAAGAAATTAGAGCTCCCCCTATATCTCAGCATCCAAGAGGTGCAACAAGTGTGTGTGACAAATAAAATAGCACGTGATGCATATGACATGTATCACACATACAACAAAGAGACAAATGTGCATGTGTCTCAGCTGAAACCAATCGGATAGGTTTGGCTAGTCAGCACATGCACAAAAACAACACACCATCCAAACATGCAATCACACTAACATAATGTCACTTCGAGTACATAAAGATGTTCATTACACTTAGTAGCATACAATACAAGTTCTCAGGTCCTACAAATAGATAAAGATACGAATCGATTACATCCATGATTCCGCAATAACAGAAACTGGCCTGACAGACTACAAGAAGCTCTGAATCTTAACGTTTTAATCCATTCTTCTCCCCCTTTGTGATCAATTATCTATAAAGGGCCTGGAGAAGCTTGTAGTCCTGCTCCCATCAGAAACTCGCGCTAGGATCATCCGATGAAGAAGATGAAGTCCAATAAAAACCTTCATTCAATCCAATGTATAGGCATGATAAGATAGAGTGAATCTGGTAGTGTAGTCATCGAGTGAGATGTGGAGGAGCTAGACATACCATGACTAGGAGCACGAGTAGGTCCAAAGATGGAAGCCGCTGCCTGTGAAGCAAAGTCTCCTGGGGATGGAGATGGAGCACTAGAGAACTGAACTCCCGCCATAGAAGATGTACCAGCAAATGCATATGACGAGGAAGGATACGAAGCAGCTGCAATGGATGTGCTTCCAGTTGGTGGGAACGCGAAAGAAGATCCAAAGGTGTCGCCCTCCGAAGTGGGTATGTATGTGTATTGTCCTGGAGCACCAACTGACTGATGAGGAGGTGGTGGAGGCTGTGAGCTCGATCCAATAGGCCAATATCCAAATATGTCCTGAAACTCCTCAAAGTAGCCCGCCTTCATGTAATCTGTCACAATGTCCCGCAGCGGGGGAATCTCTGGCAGCTCATGTGGTGGTGAAATAGGAGATGGAGGGTTGTCTGGACTCAAAACAGCACGTAATTTCTTAATAGCATCCCGAGTTTTCTTGCTATCAATCATTTGCTTTCTAAGGTCTACCTGGATGTCCCTCTGAATTTTGCACATACCATTGAACATGTTAAACAACTTCTTGATAGGAGGCGATCGCTTTTCAGAACGGGAAGCAACTCCAGTGGCAAACCGATCATACCGGTTTGGGGAACCGGTCAGACCGGTTTCGCCTAGGGGCTGCTGATTGTGCTGCTGCTGTTGAGACAAGTCTCCAACCTGATGTATATGCTCATGCTCGGACTGCTGCGGAGGGTTCTCATGTGGTGGAGAGGGCATAAGAGGCTTGTGAGGCACGGGAGGCCTTAGGGGCTTGTGTTGGGCATCCTTCTTCACCTTATATCTTGTAACCTTCTCAATGATGAGCATGATGAAAGGACTATAGGCACAAATCTTCTGAGGACTCTCGGAAATGGTCTTAATCGCGTGCCAAATGAAGTTCGTAACACTAAATGGAGGAGTGTCCTCTCCAATCCTCAGATAGTACATCAAGTTTCTCTGATAAAGTGAGATATCTGAGGTGTTGCCATCTCTAGGTGTGAGTGTCTTCCTAAGCATCCGATAAAGAGTCCCATAGTATGTATAGAGACCACTCACTTTGCCCCAATTTCCTTTTCGGTTCCTTGGATACATGAACTTCAATTCGGATGAATCTAAAACACCTCTGTCATGTATCCTCGTTGTATCATCATCCTCATGAGCAACCCCAAGTAAAGAGGCAAAATCAGAATATGAGATGTGAAACAACTCTCCCTCCGTCATCCAATGCATAGCCCTTTCTCGTCTACCATCCTCCTCATAGTACCCAAAGTACACAGTGGCGTAAAACTGAGCAATAATCTCCTTGTTCCAACTATGCTTGAAGCCCATGAGATTTTTGACTCGCTTCTTAGTACATACTCTGATTATCTCATTGAAGACCGGATTATTTTGCTTTCTCATATACTCCCAATCTATGAATTGTGCCTCTGAGGTAATCTTGGTCTTCCTCATGATAACTGTGGTATAGAAATCCTGCTGAAAAGAAGTCCAAAATCTGTAGTCAGTGGCGGTCTTCTCCACATTAAGTGGACTGGTCCTCCTCAACCTCCTCACCACATCTGTCATCCCATTCTCATAGTAATTTGTCACTCTCCTGCTAGCTGGACCAGTAGGTTGCCGAACCTCAAGAGTGACAGGAGCATCTTCCTTAGCTGGATCATTCTCATCAACTTCCTCTTCCTCTTCTCCTTCAGTCATCTCATCATCATCATGAACTGGCCCTTTGCCATGTCGGGGCTCAATCCTATACGGTTCATCCTCAACATCATCCTCATCCAAACTCGCATCCACTTCCTCAATTTTCTGTTCTGGTGCTCTCTTTTCCCTTCTTGGCCTTAATGATCTCCCACTGCCCGCACCCAAGCTGCTGCCCGTGGATGTGTCATGACGCCCCTTTTTGATTCTCTCAGCGTGTTTTCCTTTAGGCATCTTCTACTATCCTTCCTGGATCACAGAGGATGGAATGCATGATATAAGTACACATAAAAAGATTGACTAAATATTGGATCAATATGACTATATGAGAGCATCCAAAAAAATTTGGGGCAGCTTGACCGGTTTCAGCAACCGGTCAGACTAGTTCCACCTGAGCTGAACCAAATTTAATTGGAGTCAACTTGGGCAGTGGCATGATCAAGATATGAGAATGATTTATCAAGATAAACTACCCCTTATTCCATACGAGGGCTAACACACTGTGAACAAATGACTTGGGCCATCACTGCCCAAACCGGTCAGACTAGTTCCACCTGAGCTGAACCAAATCCAATTGGAGTCAACTTGGGCAGTGGCATGATCAAGATATGAGAATGATTTATCAAAATAAACTACCCCTTATTCCATACGAGGGCTAACACACTGTGAACAAATGACTTGGGCCATCACTGCCCAAACCGGTCAGACCGGTTTGCCAAACCGGTCAGACCTCTTTGTGCAGTGAGGGCAAAAATCATTGGTCCGCAAAATGTAGCCCACCAAATCCATTCATCTCTTAGGGATAGGTTCCTAGATATGCTAGAAGATGTTCTACTAAAGGGATTTGAAAGATATTCATCTAGTGAGTAGATCGGGCGATGGGAACATTTGAATACCTTGCAAGCCTTGAGGACGTGAGAGAATGAAGATTTGACTCCAAATCTGGTTGGGGAACCAATCAAGCCGCCTTGGGGCACTCCAAATCCAACAAGAGACCTCCTTTTGCTTGGATGAATCAAGAAATCGCCATGGGGGGTTCTCTCACGATGAAAACTGAGGAGGGGTAAGTTTTCATGGTGAATGGGTGAGAGAGAGTAGAGAGAAAGGCTGAAGGGATAACTTATCCACGTGGGGTAACTCCCTAGGCCAAACCGGTCAAACCTCTTTCCCAAACCGGTCAGACCTGTTTGGGTCAAGTCAGCACACCAAGTCTCAAAAGCTTGTTTGTTAATTTAGGTCTCCTTGTTTCTCATATGGTCTGACAATTTTTTTCTGCTTCAGGTGAGGAGGCAGATATCAGAGAGACCACTTAGAGAAAAAGAAATAAGAAAGAAATAAAAATATATACCAACTGCATGTTCTATTTTCATTTGTTGATGAATGGTAAGACATATGCAAGGTACCACTTGTTATCTATAAAATTCTCCTTTCATGTTGCTCTTGTGCAGAAGTTGTTTTTTTGAAGGCTGGTGTCTTCAAAATGTCTTCCGCTTGAGGAAATATTTTTTTGTTACATGATGGCAACTAGCATACCTTTTGCCGCCAAAACTGCTTCACTGTATGTCTGTTTGTATGTCTGTATTGTCTGTTTAATACCAGGGTCATGGACTCATGGATTCTTGTTAGGAATTGGTCTTCTTCAAGTAGGTTATAGTGGTAGTAAACTAATCGATGATATATTTTTCATGTATCACATTGGTCTTTTTTTCCTAAGTGTACTCTACAATGATCCTTGAGTTTTCTTCACTAGGCATTGTGAATTGTGATTCAGCTATGCTCAATTTTTAGTGTGCTTTCTCCTTAGTTATGTTCTGGCAACTTGTGAGGACATGCAAAACTTTAATGAGAGTATAAATTCTTTCATGTTTTGATCCTCACAGTTGGAGGCAGAGAGAGCATTTTCTGATCCTCGTTGCCATGCAGGGCAGCAGCGACAGCAAGATGGTCCTTTGTAGGTAGTGATGCTAAGATCTTGTGATTTTCGTTCGGGGATTATATTTTGCATCTCGGGGCATGCGAATTATTTTCCGGGCTCTTAATCTTGCATTGAGAATTCCTGGTGTTCGGAGCAGGGCAACACGAGCACGCACCAGAGATTCAGCTGCCTGTCATGAGTTTTATGCCAATTTGTTTGCCTTTTTCTTTCAGGAATCTGAGCTATAACGGAAGCTGCAAAGATGCTGCCTCGTCAGCCTTAATGAACCTGGTCTTGGAGAATTACAACAGGCTCCATATGAAGTCTAGGTTATGAATTCTGACTACAAATTTGTATGCATGCACTCTTGCTTCAACTTTTAGATGTATTTTTAGACGCACCCATGATTTATGCTTTTATTTTATTTAGATTGTTGGTAGTAGTGGGCTTGAAAGATGGCATATTGTTAGGTCCAAATATCAGTGCTATTTAGTAATCCATGTTCAGAATTGTTTCCTGCATGTTCTGGGTTTCGGTATTGTTAATAAGATTTACTTTTGATCCTAAAAAGATTTCTTCACATGCAGTAAGAGGATTGCTTTTCATATAGATTGAGCTCATTGCAAAAGTAAATAACCTTGCATCGAGATTATAAAGAGGCTTTGGTGCATCCTAAGGGCAATCTTTAGTCTTGTTCCTTGTCTGATGTTTCAATGGTCCTGATAAAGGATGCATATGTTCATAATTGGTTGAAAACAGATTTTTTTTTTGTTACAGGGGTGTTATGTGTGTACTTTCATTGGTTACTGCAAGGGAGGGGACATGTTTTTTGAATTGGAATTTATCTCTGAACTCTACCTGGAATATATATTACAGATTTTTACAGTTCTGATCATTTTAATTCTATTTTGGTCTGTGCAGATCAGAAGCCATTAAAAGACAGCAACCATATCTCAGAAGAGGTGGTTAAATAGCCTGGATTCTGTGACGTAGAGTTTTATTCTTAGTTTCTATCTAAGGGGTTTGTTCTATATACACACATTCTGTTACTGAAATTTGCACCTTTGTTGTGTTCTTTTTTTTTCCTGGAGGTGGCCTCAAACACCTAGAGTATCTTGGGATTACAAACGCTTCTGAAACATCACATTTGCAGGATCATGGATCAGGCTATTTTCTCCTGTCGAGGAAGAAGCTTCAACGGCGGGACCCTCTTCTGGTCTGGTTTCTCGAGAACACGAATTTGGTGCATGAATTCTATGGTAGGATGTTCTCACGGTTTGGATTTCTCTTGCAATATCTCTAAATTTTTTTTCTTGCAGATCTAGGCCTCAACGGAGGGGGTGGCGCTGGCCCCCTCTACCAGACATCCTCGTTCCCCTCAGCTGGTGGCCCGCCCCTGAGAGGTACACGCCTGCATGGACAGCAATGCGGCAGCGGTGCCGGACCTCTCGTGGGCTGCGACATGCGGCTGGAGGTTGTGCGCATCACCGCATGTGCGGAGCATGCAGGTAAACCATAATCCATCCATACTAGTTTTTTTAGTTTTCTCAGATTCCTGTGAAAGCCATCCATACATACATACAGACATACAGTAAACTCTTAGCAAAATTAGGAAGCAAGGGGGAGTTTTTTTCAGTGTGTTTCATGCGTAACCCTAAGTATCACTTTCTTTTTATGATTAGTGCCTATGTATTTTTTTTATTCCGTTGGTATTTATACTCAGTGACTGCTGATTGGTTATCTGAACAATGTTGGACAGTAGCTTTTTATGGAATAAATTTGGTGGAAAATGATTTCTTGAAATCTCACATAGGAGGTAGGGAAAATTCGAGCTGACAGCCATCTGGCCATTAGGCAATTACATTTAATTTTTCCCAAATTGCATCATTGGCTTTACCGCAGTAGTGTTTCTAGCTTTCATTAAAAACATACTCCCTCCGTCCAAAAAAAGAAGTCATTCTAGAAATTTTAGGACAGATTAATAAGAAAGTAAAAAGGCCTTGATTGCCCCTAATTATTATCCATATTTGACACTAATTGGTTGTTGCATTTACATGCACCTATAGTAGAATGACTTGTTTTTTTGGGACACATTTTGAATCCTAGAGCGTCTTCTTTTTTGGGATGGAGGGAGTAGTATATAATACTACCAAATTTGTATATTCTTACTAAGGAAACATAGTCTTTAGTCAGCAAGTGTTGACTGATAGATAATTAGCCTTTCTCTTCCTCTTTTCAGTCAATGGAGCAGCTGACTGCTCAGTAGTAGCAGCAGATAGTACATAGCTGCAGTAGCAAGTAGCAGCATGGCTGCAGTAGAAGTAGAGGTAGGAGTAGATGGTAGCGGTTGAAGGCCATACCTTGTATAGTAGTAGCAGGTAGTGGTTGGATAGCCACACCTTGTACCTAGCTTACCCTTTGTCTATATAATCAAGAGCAGCTGCAGCTCCTGGGTCAAGCAGCACCATTCTTCGCGTGTGCTCTTCCTGTTCTTCTTCCTCTCATCTCCTTCACCCAGCCACAAAGTGTGAGTGTGTTCTGTGTGTGTGTGTGTGAGCTTGTGCTGTGCAGGGCAAGCAGGGGTGGGGCTAACATTGACAAATCACTAAGTAATGGTCGAGTTCAAGCAATTTTTTAATGTGTTTGCGAAATGTTCTTTCTTTTTGTTTATACCTACCTTCTGTGCAGTCTGAGACATTGACAAGGCTTTACGCTCAAGTATTTTGCCCAAGACATGCTGATTTTGAAAAGTAAGTAGCTTTTCTCTCTCTCCCTCTTAAGTTAAGCTATTAAGGTTGTATATCAACACTCTTCATGCAAAATTGTTTAAAACTTTGTTGATCGCTGCATCGATTGTGTTGGTATAGTGAGCTTGTATATGCAAATTCTACCGCATATTAGTTTTAAGATGGGCAGAAGATAGGAGAAAATAATCATATTTAGTGGAGGACTGTATGATGGATGAGCACCTTATCAATTCATTTTCCTAGAGTAGTTCATAGGTTGGGACCATGTGTTTTCCCAGATTGTCACTTGATTCATTTTTCCATTGATGACTGAATTGTATTCCTAAAGCTCTACTCCATTTCTGAAGAGAGTCAATTCTTGTCTGATGGTTGAGCTTATGCATGTTCTGAGTTTCGGTATTGTTAATAAGATTTACTTTTGATCCTAAAAAGATTTCTTCACATGCAGTAAGGGGATTGCTTTTCATATAGATTGAGCTCATTGCAAAAGTAAATAACCTTGCATCGAGATTATAAAGAGGCTTGGGTGCATCCTAAGGGCAATCTTTAGTCTTGTTCCTTGTCTGATGTTTCAATGGTCCTGATAAAGGATGCATATGTTCATAATTGGTTGAAAACAGATTTTTTTTTTGTTAGCAGGGGTGTTATGTGTGTACTTTCATTGGTTACTGCAAGGGAGGGGACATGTTTTTTGAATTGGAATTTATCTCTGAACTCTACCTGGAATATATATTACAGATTTTTACAGTTCTGATCATTTTAATTCTATTTTGGTCTGTGCAGATCAGAAGCCATTAAAAGACAGCAACCATATCTCAGAAGAGGTGGTTAAATAGCCTGGATTCTGTGACGTAGAGTTTTATTCTTAGTTTCTATCTAAGGGGTTTGTTCTATATACACACATTCTGTTACTGAAATTTGCACCTTTGTTGTGTTCTTTTTTTTTCCTAGTTGTGGAGGCTTTGTATTAGTCTTGTGCAGCTCCTGATGGCACTTGATTACTTGAGTTCTGACATGCAGGTGGTAACTGCTGTGTTTGCTGTGTTTCTGGGCAAAAGGGAAATTAATTACTGATTTTCTATCCAACGTATACTGGGTGTCAAACATTAGTAGACGCACCCATGATTTATGCTTTTATTTTATTTAGATTGTTGGTAGTAGTGGGCTTGAAAGATGGCATATTGTTAGGTCCAAATATCAGTGCTATTTAGTAATCCATGTTCAGAATTGTTTCAGTTTATGATCACTTAATTAGAATATTCAGAACTCCATGTTAATTTTATTTCAGTGTTAGTTCTGAAATGCATATTACATCGGTTTATCACATATTTAAGTTGTGACGTCTCATTTTTCCCCAGTGACATGATAAAAGGCTGTGCTAGACTGCTAGACATAATTTAGATGCACAATATTATTTTACAAGCAAAATAGAGATCTTGATGTGGTTATCTAATCTTTGAGCATATCCATCTTACTGGGCCTTCACCTAATCCTTCCCATATGACGTTGAAGAATGTGAGTAGTGTTTGGAACTTGGAAGACAACCCTCCTTTGTAGAATTGATTCACTGTGATGCAATGTTCATTTTTTGGAAAAAAAATGTTTGACCACAAATCCACAATACTGAATATCACCGGACTATTCTCAAAAAAAAAAATCACCAAAATGACATGTTGGTTTCAGGGGTTGCTTCGGGTTAGCAACAATCCTCCAGTAATGTTGGTTCCACAAATCCATGTTGCATTGCTGACGTCTGATGCACCAACGCTGAAAACGGCTACAGTCTAGGTGAAGCTGTCCCCCTCTCACTTCATTCACTAATTCGATCATGTTGGTGGAGTTTGTGGCAACTGTTTTTATTTATTCTTCAATTGCCGGTGTAGATATATACTGGAGCAAAATATGGTTGACCGTGGAAAGCATGGTGCCGGGGCTGGCTGATCTGAGGATCGAGCTCTGCCCTAGCCACAGGAGCGAGGGCTGCTTCTGGAAGGAGGGTGCCAGGATTCTATCAACTCCACAGGTGACTTACCTTGGCAGTAGTTCACTGGGATGGTCTTTATAACTTATAAGTTCACCAAGATAGCTGATAATATCCTTTCCTTTTGGAATATAAAAAAAAATAGCTAAGGATTTACATGATTCAATGAGAAATTTGGGCAAATAACAGCATAAAATAAATCAGATGCAGGATCAGATTAGTTGTTAAATCGAGGGAAAGCTTATCTAAAAAAGGAATGCTAAAGTACCTATTTTTTTGGATATAGTGGCTGATTCATTTTTCTTATTATGCAGACATCTTAACATGGGATTGTTGATCTACAAATTGGTTGTTGCATTTACATGCACCTATAGTAGAATGACTTGTTTTTTTGGGACACATTTTGAATCCTAGAGCGTCTTCTTTTTTGGGATGGAGGGAGTAGTATATAATACTACCAAATTTGTATATTCTTACTAAGGAAACATAGTCTTTAGTCAGCAAGTGTTGACTGATAGATAATTAGCCTTGCTCTTCCTCTCTTCAGTCAATGGAGCAGCTGACTGCTCAGTAGTAGCAGCAGATAGTACATAGCTGCAGTAGCAAGTAGCAGCATGGCTGCAGTAGAAGTAGAGGTAGGAGTAGATGGTAGCGGTTGAAGGCCATACCTTGTATAGTAGTAGCAGGTAGTGGTTGGATAGCCACACCTTGTACCTAGCTTACCCTTTGTCTATATAATCAAGAGCAGCTGCAGCTCCTGGGTCAAGCAGCACCATTCTTCGCGTGTGCTCTTCCTGTTCTTCTTCCTCTCATCTCCTTCACCCAGCCACAAAGTGTGAGTGTGTTCTGTGTGTGTGTGTGTGAGCTTGTGCTGTGCAGGGCAAGCAGGGGTGGGGCTAACATTGACAAATCACTAAGTAATGGTCGAGTTCAAGCAATTTTTTAATGTGTTTGCGAAATGTTCTTTCCTTTTGTTTATACCTACCTTCTGTGCAGTCTGAGACATTGACAAGGCTTTACGCTCAAGTATTTTGCCCAAGACATGCTGATTTTGAAAAGTAAGTAGCTTTTCTCTCTCTCCCTCTTAAGTTAAGCTATTAAGGTTGTATATCAACACTCTTCATGCAAAATTGTTTAAAATTTTGTTGATCGCTGCAGCGATTGTGTTGGTATAGTGAGCTTGTATATGCAAATTCTACCGCATATTAGTTTTAAGATGGGCAGAAGATAGGAGAAAATAATCATATTTAGTGGAGGACTGTATGATGGATGAGCACCTTATCAATTCATTTTCCTAGAGTAGTTCATAGGTTGGGACCATGTGTTTTCCCAGATTGTCACTTGATTCATTTTTCCATTGATGACTGAATTGTATTCCTAAAGCTCTACTCCATTTCTGAAGAGAGTCGATTCTTGTCTGATGGTTGAGCTTATGCATGTTCTGGGTTTCGGTATTGTTAATAAGATTTACTTTTGATCCTAAAAAGATTTCTTCACATGCAGTAAGAGGATTGCTTTTCATATAGATTGAGCTCATTGCAAAAGTAAATAACCTTGCATCGAGATTATAAAGAGGCTTTGGTGCATCCTAAGGGCAATCTTTAGTCTTGTTCCTTGTCTGATGTTTCAATGGTCCTGATAAAGGATGCATATGTTCATAATTGGTTGAAAACAGATTTTTTTTTTGTTACAGGGGTGTTATGTGTGTACTTTCATTGGTTACTGCAAGGGAGGGGACATGTTTTTTGAATTGGAATTTATCTCTGAACTCTACCTGGAATATATATTACAGATTTTTACAGTTCTGATCATTTTAATTCTATTTTGGTCTGTGCAGATCAGAAGCCATTAAAAGACAGCAACCATATCTCAGAAGAGGTGGTTAAATAGCCTGGATTCTGTGACGTAGAGTTTTATTCTTAGTTTCTATCTAAGGGGTTTGTTCTATATACACACATTCTGTTACTGAAATTTGCACCTTTGTTGTGTTCTTTTTTTTTCCTAGTTGTGGAGGCTTTGTATTAGTCTTGTGCAGCTCCTGATGGCACTTGATTACTTGAGTTCTGACATGCAGGTGGTAACTGCTGTGTTTGCTGTGTTTCTGGGCAAAAGGGAAATTAATTACTGATTTTCTATCCAACGTATACTGGGTGTCAAACATTAGCAGAAAAACAGGTCATGGTTTACTGTTAGTTTTATCAAACAACTCGCCACGGATGTCTGGGCATATGGATGCTGTGCCTGTGGGCCATCAAGACGTTGAAAAATCAGTTTGAATAGGTTGTATAATCCAGAATAGTGAGTTTCTGCATAATTTCTTTTTCGGCTGCCATTTAGTTGAATGAAAATAAAGCATACTTAGGTTCTAATCAAAATGTGATCGAAATATGACTTTTAGTAACTACTCTACTTGGCAACTGCACTTTCAGTTCTTATGTTTACCTGATGACTTCCTTGTTCGTCCCGTAGCTTAGATAGAAAATCAGTGACAAGATATTCGAGGACTTCCTTAAACACTACAGATAGGTAATCTGATGCAGCTTACTTGGCCGTTGACAAATAGTCCAGGTTTTTTTGCTGCCACATTTTTTGTACCTTTCTCACCATGAGTTATCAGTGCATCAATTATCTGTATGTTTTAGCAGTACAGGACATGTAGTGACAGTATTGTGCTACGTGGGAAGGTGCCAGGGCCCATTTCATTGCTGTAGTATCATACATGACATTAGAATGATTGGACCTAATGCATCGACTCAATTATTGTCTCATTGGCTCTCGTTTGATTAAGATATAGAGACATCTGAAAACTCACAATCTACAGATTCCATCAGTTCTCCGAGAACATGCTATGACTTCAGTCACAGAAGGCATTGACGCAATTGCAACAACTCGAGTCGTTATCACCGGAGATGGGAGCAACAGCTCCAAACATGCCGCTGCAGACTGCAAGCTAGTCGCCGCCGCACACCCGGACACCCGGCAGCAGTGGAATTATCGAACAGAGACCGAGCCGGAGAGCCCTGGGCTGGAGGGAAACGAGAAAGGGATCGAGCAGCAAGACGACGCCGCGCCAAGACAGGAGCAATGCCGTTCCAATTTTCCATGACGAGATCGCGACCGGAACGGAGCGACGCGACGACCACGCATTTACCCGGGCACCCGCGTCAAGCGTCGTGTCCTCTCCTCCGGCTTATTTAACTATTTGCCATTCTTCCGGATGGCCATCCTTCAAATGCTAGTTTTAGGATGGCAACAACATTATCGTCATTGTCTCCCGAAGATGCTTACAGATTTGTCATTTTTGCTGACGTGTCGCGCCATGTCGGCGAGTGACCGTGCCTCCGACG
>OAMR01001253.1:47635-85262 GCA_900205405.1 Echinochloa crus-galli
CGCCGACGAGCGCGCTGATGGAGGAGCTCGTGGAGGAGGTCCTGCTGCGGTTTCCGCCGCCGGTTCCGGGAGCTCCACCGCCGCGCCACCCCATGCTCAGCCTCCTCTGCAACGGCGGGCCCGGCATGCGCTTCGTCCCCTTTTCCGCCTTCCGCCCGCCCGGCCCGCGTTGTCGAAGGTGAGGTGGAGGAGCACGTCTTGGAGGTCGACGGCAGCGCCGGCGGCCTCGGCGGCGGCGAGCACGGGTATTAGGCGGCGGTGGATGAGCTCGACGAGGGAGCTCGCGGTGAGGGCGCGGAACTCGGCGGAGTGGAACTCGAGGCTGGCCGCCTTGCGCTGGCGCCGCCACACCTCGTCGTCAGCATCGAAGATGCCGTCGCCGAGGAGGTCGCGGACGGTGTCGCGGAAGTAGGGGCCCTTAGGGAAGCTCCCGAACCCGGTCTTGAGGAGGTACTCCAGGTTGCGCGGTGTCACACCCGATTTTCAGAGGAAAACCAAGTGCGTTTCATATGTGCGCCAGGATCATGTTTACACACATATGATAGACAAAAGAGTGTAATATCGAAACACAATGTTCTAAATTACAAGAGATTTATTATAGTATTCATATTACACTCTCGGGAGACACGAAGGTCTTTATCGCAGAACGAGCGATAGCTAAACGAAGCGTCTTCAGCTTTCATCTTCCACAGGCATCTTGACTGGGGGAAACGCAAGCCTCAGAACTCATCGTAGTCGCTGTAGTATTCTTCTCCATTTCCTTCTTCTGAATCAGCAATAGCAAGCGTGAGTACACCTAACTAGGTACTCAGCAAGCGGGGGGAAGATGCAAGGCCTCAAGGATAGGCTAAGTTTCACAGCAATGAGCTTTTTAAAGTTGGTCAAGTTTTATTAGCAACTTCCTATTCACTAGGTATAAGTTTATACCATCCCACTTAGCATTTAGAAAACATCTTATTCAAAAACCCACGAGTAAAATCACGATTTATATTCCATCTTTAAGTTCAATTATCATGTGAGGGTCCAAGCCGCTCTTGACCGTGAGCACGGCTGATATATCAGTTTTACACTCTGCAGAGGTTGCACACTTTCACCATGGCTCGTGTTCCCCATGTCGCCCGGGTTGGCCAAACCCTTAAACACTTCCGAGGTGAGTGGCTAGGGATCCACTACGAAGCCTTTACAAAGGTATGCAAAAGACCAACGACCCGCATAGTTACAGACTAGGGCGGTCCACAAACCTCCCTAATGGTCAGCACCTTAGCAAAGGCTGCTACCCCAAGAGGACCGGGCTGTGACCCCTGCAACCCCAATCCCCCTATGCTCCTCGCAGGCGGATAAGGTCATCAGTGCGATCACACACCTAATTAATTGGCTAAGGCCAGAGCCCATTGACCCCATGGTTGCGCTGTTTTCTTGGGTGGTCGCTCCATGTTCCGATTAAAGTATTGTTCTCTTGTATTAACCAACATTTCACCAATAATCATTATGTTCAGCATTTTGTAAAGTTGCAGTTTTAAAAGCATTTCCCATAGTGTAGCAAGGCTAAGCATAACTATCCCAAAACATTATTTAAACTGGGTTGATTCAAGGGTTTATGGTGAAAAACTAGGTAAATCCTTAACATAGGTATTCCCGTCATATTAATGCAATAAAAGTAAATTTTAGTTTGACATGCAGTTATATAGGACAAAAAGAATATGCGGGGAGGGCCACTTGCCTTGGTCTACAAAAAGATCTTCTTCTTCTTCGTAGAGTGGTTCCGGATCCGCGTCGACGGGCGACTCGGTTGCAACTGGCACGAGGTCTACGATCAACACAATAAAACAATAAGAAAACAGTACATCAAACATTCTTAACAGACTAAAACAAGCATCTAAAACTAACAAGCTCGAAAAGACGAACGCTTGGACACCAAGAACGCTAAAAACGGAGCTAGGACGGAAAAGATATGGCCAAAACAAGTTTTAGGGACTTGCTGGCAAAGAAACTAAGTTTCCAGGGGCTTAACTGAAAGAAACCAGGGCTAAAACATAATTACGCGTTAAAACCCGAGGGCTAACGCGCAAAAACACCGGGGCTGGACTGCGGGTACAAAAACAGAGAAGCTCAGGGGGTTTTCTGTAAAATTCAGGACCTAAATCTAATTATTTTTGAACTAATCAGGACGGCGGGTTAATTTCCGAAAAAGGCAGGGTCTCTTTTGCAAAAGTGCCTCGGGTTGACCGTTATTTGGCCGATTGACTTCGGTCAGAAAGAATCTGGGCCGTTGGATCAAGATCGGATGGCTGTCAAGGGATGAGGCAGGTCGGGCGGCGGCGGGACGCCGGCGTGCGACGGCGCCGGGCCGGGGAAAGCTCCGGCGAGCTCGAACTCGAGCTACGAGGCTCGGCTTTGGGTGCGGATTGGCCCTACAGCTTCAGGACGGCGAGGCGAACACGATGGGGGTGTTCAAGATGAGAGTCGCGCGGCGAGGCCGGCGGTCGGCGGGGAACAGAGGCGGCGGAACGCCGGTGAGGTGCGGGAAGGGGCTACCGCGCGAGGGAGAAGGCGAGGAGAGGCTCGGGATGTTGCTGGGGAGTTGGCGAACGCGTTCCGGGGGTTCTAGTCGCTCAATTGGCCACGGTGGCAGTGCTCGACGACGAACGGCGGCGGCGGAGCGCCGGCGAGGGCCGTCGGGGTGCTAGGAGTGCGAAACAGAGAAGAAGGGGCTTGGGAGCATCGTTACCTCCTCGCGATGCGCTTGGTGCAGTCAGGCAAGGCGGTGCGGCTCTGTGCCGGCGGATCGACGGTGCGGCGGCGCTCCGGCGATGGCGGCAGTGGGAATTGGAGTTGCGGCTCGGGTTTGGGTGGTGTGCGCGAACGAGTGCTGTGCACAGGGGCTCGGCCGGGGTATAAGTAGGGCGGAGAGGAGAGGGGGAGAGCTCGGTGCCAAGGGGAAAGGACGGGCCGGCCATTAATGGCGCATGGCGGTGGAGAGCTCGGTGGAGAGGCCGTTTCGGTGGGAGAGCGAGGGGTCGGAGTGGTGCGGCCGTTGCAGGCGTGCGGTGGGAGGGGAGAGCAAGGGTCGAGGGAGAGGGAGCGGCGCGGGGGAGAGGGAGCGGCTCGGGCGGCTCGGGGCAGAGGAGGGGGCGTCGGGTCTAAGCGCATGCGAATGAGATGCTAGTTCAGCATGATGGGTGAGAAGGAGAGTCCAAATAAGACATGTGCCTCTATTCCTCCTCGAGACTGAAAAACAAAAAATAATCCTTTTCGAAAAAAAGAAAAACAAAATAAAATCTTGCGCAGTCAAGTCAGACCCATACATGGGGCGGCCCGGGGCTGCTAGGCAGGTATTCATCTCCTCTCCGTGTATCTGCCAACAACTCTGACAGATGCTGTTGGAGAATTTTTTTCATTAAAAATGATCTTATCTATTTTATGAATATAAATATTTCTTACGTTTAAAATTTATCCACCGACAAACATTTCTAGAGCATTCACCTCTGTCAAAAGCACCCTCATTAAATTATCCCTGAAAACCTCTCCTGGGGTGAAAACGGATCGAATACGGACGGATATTGCCGGATACGGATCGAAATAATTTTTTTTCTCTCGGATTCGGATCGAATACGGATAGTGTTCACTTGTGACGGATAGGATAGGAATCGATATCGACATCTTAAATATCCAATTTGATGCATCCGGCCATGACGCACCCGGCCCAGGCAGGGGTGGCCGAGGCCCAACGAGGGTGCCCGGAGCCCAACAGTTCCTTCGGCACACCCACTTGGGGAGAGGCCCAGTCGCCCCAAAAGACTAGTCCGATGGGGGAAGGGTGGCTCTCCCTTTTAAGGTGGCTTCCTCCCCCTTCGCTTAGCGAGGTGGGACAATTCGGCCATGCACTGCCGCCTACACTGTTGTGCGCCTGGCCTGTTTGCCGCCTACACTGTCGTGCGCCTGGCCAAATGCGATATCCTCATCATTCCCACCCCCTTAAACGAAGGCCCAGCTCTGATACCAATTGATGCATCCGGCCATGACGCACCCGGCCCAGGCAGGGGTGGCCGAGGCCCAACGAGGGTGCCCGGAGCCCAACAGTTCCTTCGGCACACCCACTTGGGGAGAGGCCCAGTCGCCCCAAAAGACTAGTCCGATGGGGGAAGGGTGGCTCTCCCTTTTAAGGTGGCTTCCTCCCCCTTCGCTTAGCGAGGTGGGACAATTCGGCCATGCACTGCCGCCTACACTGTTGTGCGCCTAGCCCGTCGGCCGCCTACACTGTCGTGCGCCTGGCCAAACCCACTTGGGCTGCCGCCTACACTGTTGTGCGCCTGGCCTGTTTGCCGCCTACACTGTCGTGCGCCTGGCCAAATGCGATATCCTCATCATTCCCACCCCCTTAAACGAAGGCCCAGCTCTGATACCAATTGATGCATCCGGCCATGACGCACCCGGCCCAGGCAGGGGTGGCCGAGGCCCAACGAGGGTGCCCGGAGCCCAACAGTTCCTTCGGCACACCCACTTGGGGAGAGGCCCAGTCGCCCCAAAAGACTAGTCCGATGGGGGAAGGGTGGCTCTCCCTTTTAAGGTGGCTTCCTCCCCCTTCGCTTAGCGAGGTGGGACAATTCGGTCATGCACTGCCGCCTACACTGCCGTGCGCCTGGCCTGTTTGCCGCCTACACTGTCGTGCGCCTGGCCAAATGCGATATCCTCATCATTCCCACCCCCTTAAACGAAGGCCCAGCTCTGATACCAATTGATGCATCCGGCCATGACGCACCCGGCCCAGGCAGGGGTGGCCGAGGCCCAACGAGGGTGCCCGGAGCCCAACAGTTCCTTCGGCACACCCACTTGGGGAGAGGCCCAGTCGCCCCAAAAGACTAGTCCGATGGGGGAAGGGTGGCTCTCCCTTTTAAGGTGGCTTCCTCCCCCTTCGCTTAGCGAGGTGGGACAATTCGGTCATGCACTGCCGCCTACACTGCCGTGCGCCTGGCCTGTTTGCCGCCTACACTGTCGTGCGCCTGGCCAAATGCGATATCCTCATCATTCCCACCCCCTTAAACGAAGGCCCAGCTCTGATACCAATTGATGCATCCGGCCATGACGCACCCGGCCCAGGCAGGGGTGGCCGAGGCCCAACGAGGGTGCCCGGAGCCCAACAGTTCCTTCGGCACACCCACTTGGGGAGAGGCCCAGTCGCCCCAAAAGACTAGTCCGATGGGGGAAGGGTGGCTCTCCCTTTTAAGGTGGCTTCCTCCCCCTTCGCTTAGCGAGGTGGGACAATTCGGCCATGCACTGCCGCCTACACTGTTGTGCGCCTGGCCTGTTTGCCGCCTACACTGTCGTGCGCCTGGCCAAACCCACTTGGGCTGCCGCCTACACTGTTGTGCGCCTAGCCCGCCGGCCGCCTACGCTGTCGTGCGCCTGGCCAAATGCGATGTCCTCATCAGCTGTTGTGAACTGTTTTTGAACCTTGTGGTGAACTACAAACAAGCCACATGAACCTGCTTGATTTTGTCAGAAAACTGCGGATTTTGGTTTGGTGATATAAATTGACTCGAGATCACATCTGTTGCTGATGCAGCTAACTACGGGCTGGTGACGTGCGCCTTCTTCGGCGTGGGCGTGAACCTGGTGGTGTTCCTGCGGCGGGTGCTCCACCAGGGCAACGCCGAGGCGGCCAACAACATCAGCAAGTGGACCGGCACCGTCTACATCTTCTCCCTCATCGGCGCCTTCCTCAGCGACTCCTACTGGGGCCGATACGTCACCTGCGCCATCTTCCAGATCATCTACGTGACGGTATGTACGATACCATCATCTTCCGTCACACACCGATCAGCCATCGCCAGATCCTTTTCTGAATTTCTGTTGCAGCACTGCTCTTATTTGATTGATCACCTGTGTTTGTTCTTGATCATCTCGATCAGGGCCTGGTGATCCTTTCACTCGCGTCATGGTTCCTGCTGGTGAAGCCCTCTGGCTGCGGCGGCGTGGACGCGCGCTGCGACGAGCCATCGGCGCCCGGCGTCGCGCTCTTCTACCTCTCCACCTACATGATCGCCTTCGGCAACGGCGGGTACCAGCCCTCCATCGCCACCTTCGGGTCCGACCAGTTCGACGAGACGGACCCCAGGGAGGCGCGCTCCAAGGTGGCCTTCTTCAGCTACTTCTACCTGGCCCTCAACGTCGGGTCCCTCTTCTCCAACACCGTGCTGGTCTACTACGAGGACTCGGGCCGCTGGGTCATGGGCTTCTGGGTCTCCGCCGCCGCCGCGGCCCAGGCGCTCCTGCTCTTCCTGCTCGGCACCCCCAACTACCGCCACTTCAAGCCCACCGGCAACCCGCTGACCCGCATCGCGCAGGTGTTCGTCGCCGCGTTCCGCAAGTGGCACGCCGTGGTGCCCCGGGAGGAGCTCCTCCACGAGGTGGAAGGAGAAGAGGAGCCCAAGGTCTCCGGCATCCGCAGAATCCTCCACAGCGACGGGCTCGGGTTCCTCGACAGGGCGGCGACGGTCACCGGGGATGAGCGCGGCGCGCCGGAGAAGATGGCGGACCCGTGGCGGCTGTGCACGGTGACGCAGGTGGAGGAGGTGAAGATCCTGCTGCGGCTGCTGCCGGTGCCGGCGTGCACGGTGATGCTCAGCGTGGTGCTCACCGAGTTCCTGACCCTATCGGTGCAGCAGGCCTACACGCTCAACACCACCCTGGCGGCGCTGCACCTGCCGGTGACCTGCATGCCGGTGTTCCCCTGCCTCGCCATCTTCCTCATCCTGGCGCTCTACTACCAGACCTTCGCGCCGCTGGCCCGCCGCCTCACGGGCCACCCGCACGGGGCCTCCCAGCTGCAGCGCGTCGGGCTGGGCCTCTTCTTCGCCGTGCTCTCCGTCGCCTGGGCCGGGGTCTTCGAGCGCTACCGCCGCGGGTACGCGGCCCGGAACGGCTACCTGGGCCTGTTCCTGACGCCCATGCCGGGCCTCAGCGCCTACTGGCTGCTCATCCAGTACTTTAATTAAGTCCTTAGAAAAATAAATTAAACCAAGTTGCTATGATTTATATGTGATGGAATTTTAGGGTGTTACACGCGGGTCGGCGGTGACGACGCATTGGAGGTTGTTGAACCACGGGCCGCGGAATGTGAAGGTGCTGCCGCGGGCCTTGAGGACGCCGGTGATCCACTCGTACATGTCGCCGCGGAGGCCCAGGAGGAGGGACGGGAGCATGCCGACGAGCGGCCACGCGGGGAGGCCCTGCGACCGGCACTGCCGCAGCGAGTGGATGGCCACGAAGATGGACACGGCCACCAGCAGCTCCAGCGTCTGCACCTCCGGGAGCAGGTCGGCGACCCCGTCGGAGGCACGGTCACTTCGACATGGATAAGGGAGGGGCAGTAGGGTCATTTCGCGCGGCTCGGCCACGTCGGAGACACGGTCACTCGCCGACATGGCGCGACACGTCAGCAAAAATGGCAAATCTGTAAGCATCTTTAGAAGACGATGGCGATATTGTTGTTGCCATCCTAAAACTGGCATTTAAATGATGCCCATCCGGAAGGATGGCAAATAGTTAAATAACCCCTCTCCTCCCGTCGTCTCCTTTTCAGCTCCTCCCTCCTCCCAAATTAACTCGCCGGGGGCCGCTGGTCGGTGGGCGACCCACCTGTCGCCATCCGCCCATCTCGCAGCTAGCGCCGCCGCAACAGAGCACGACGCAAGCCCGCGCGCCGCACAGTAATGGCGAAGTGGCGACGGCGGGCGGGCGCGGGGATTTAATGGCGGCCGGTCGATCTCCCCTTGTCCGATACCGATCCTCTTCTCTAGCCGGCACGCCCCGACTCGTCACCAGCGCGCGCTCCCACGCGGCCCATGCCCTGGCGGCGCTGCATGCACACCATGCGTTCGGCGTTCCCCATGCATGCCACGGCGTCGTCAGCGCGTGCGTGCCTGCCAGTCTCCTCGTGACCTACTAGCGCCACCGGCACATGCGTCGCGACGCTCTAGCCTCTGGCAGACTAGCGCTGCAGCACGAACGCACAGCTCGACCTCAATCGATCGAGGAGTTACTTTTCTGGTGCTGCCCCCTGCCCCGTTCATTATGTTCCCGCCGTAATCGTAGACCACCTGATCCCACGGCCGATCCGATCCAATCCATGCATGTTGCGAACTGGCCGCACCAGTGCTACTAGCTAGCAGCTGTGCCAGCAAGCACAAGATCGCAGCTGCTTCTACTTCTAGAACAGAACAGGCGTGCCAATGAACGTGTGGTCATCGTCATTCCTTGCGCCGGCCGGAATGACGGAATCCCCTAGTTGAAATCTGCATGCAGTCTCAATAACCAAGCTAGTGGAGCTAATTCCACACTCCACACACTTTGCTACCACTAGTTTAACAGGTGTTGGCAAGTAGGGGGAGGGGAGTGGCCGAGTGGCGGGTCCTTCCCTAGCGTTTTGGCACTTGTGGATTTGTGGTAGCGTTTTGGCACTTCGTGGTGGGTTAGTGGTTGCGATCACTCACTCGTCACGATCATGCGATCGCGACCGCCGGTCTCGCCGTGCGTAGGCGGGCAACTAACTCCGCGGCAGCTCGTTAGGACTCACACCGAGCAAATCAGTTCAGCCTCCCCTCTGTCTCGTGATCAATCCGCATCCACCACCCACCTCTGTCCACTCGTAAAGCGTCCTCGATCTGGCGGCTGCCCGGCCCGGCCCGCCTGCCTTTTGCGGCTATCGTCTTGGTGGTTGGAGCACGCACACCGCTCCGGGCGGCCGGGCCGGCTCGCTGCGGCGCTGCCCGGACCATTATCCGGCGCGTTCAAGTGTTCAACCACCTCGCGGATTCAGGTGTGCTGGCTGACTTGTCTTCTTCTCCGGCTGGGAAAGAAGTTTGAGATCTGCCGGCCAGCCTACCCTGCTCTGGAAAATTCATCCGTTCATCTGTTCAGTAGTACGGCGCCTCTACCCACCAGACTCCGCTCCGCTGTTCATGGAGTGCTGAGATATTTTAGTTACTGCAGCTGTGCGGCGCAGGGAGAGGAGAGAGGAGGAGGGGTCCCCGTCGTGTTCGTCCTTGTCGCGCTTAATGCCGCCATTAACTCGCTGCTGGCGGCCGCGGACGAGGCAGCTCAGCTCAGCCGTGGTGGCGCCGAGCTGAGCTCCCCCCGCTAATAAATGCAGGCGTATCTCTGTGTATCTCTGCAGCCAGGACTGCCCATGCTTCGCTCCCACTCACTTGCTTAACTCCCGGTGACGACGCCCATCAGTTGGTTAGTTGGTACTCCTGCGAGGCGAGGCGAGGCTGCTCGTTGCTGCGATTCGAATCCGGCCTTCTGCTCGATCGGATGGCTCCGGCGTTGGCGATGGAGCTGGAAGCGCCGCCGCCGCCGCCACCAGTAGCGGCGGGCAGTAATAAGGAGATCAAGTCGCCGGAGGTGCCGGCGGGCTCGCTGCAGCGCAAGAAGCTGGGCGCGCACTTCCTGGCGAGCGACGAGCGCCGCTTCTCCGGCGGGGCCATCCGGACGCCCCTCGGCGGCGGGTACGAGCCGCCGCCGTCCTCCGCGGCGGCCGGCGGCACGACCCCCGTCAACATCCGCGGCGAGCCCATCTCGGACCTCTCCCGCACCGGCGGCTGGGCCGCCGCCGTGTTCATCTTCGGCAACGAGGTGGCGGAGCGCATGGCCTACTTCGGCCTCTCCGTCAACATGGTCATCTTCATGTTCAAGGTGATGCACCGCCCCTTCGCCGCCTCCGCCAACGCCGTCAACAACTTCCTCGGCATCTCCCAGGCCTCCTCCGTGCTCGGCGGCTTCCTCGCCGACGCCTACCTGGGGCGCTACTGGACCATCGCCATCTTCACCACCGTCTACCTCCTCGGCCTCATCGCGCTCACCGTCGGCGCCACCGTGCCGGCGCTCGCACCCTCCCAGGCCGGCTGCGACAAGCTCGCCATGCTGCTCGGCGCCTGCGCGCCCGCCGCGCCCTGGCAGATGGCGTACCTCGAGACGGCGCTCTACGCCACGGCGCTCGGCGCCGCCGGGATCCGGCCCTGCGTCTCCTCCTTCGGCGCCGACCAGTTCGACGAGCGCAGCCCCGGGTACAAGCGCCGCCTCGACCGCTTCTTCAACCTCTTCTACCTCGCCGTCACGGTCGGCGCCATCGCCGCCTTCACCGCCGTCGTCTACATCCAGATGCGCCACGGCTGGGCCGCGGCGTTCGGCGCGCTCGCCCTCGCCATGGGCGCCTCCAACGCGCTCTTCTTCGTCGGCACGCCGCTCTACCGCCACCGCCTGCCGGGGGGCAGCCCGCTCACGCGCGTCGCGCAGGTGCTCGTCGCCGCGTTCAGGAAGCGCCACGCCGCCTTCGACAGCGGCGGCTTCGTCGGGCTGTACGAGCTCGCCGGCGCCAAGTCCGCCGTCCGCGGCAGCGCCAAGATCGAGCACACCGACAGCTTCCGGTGGCTGGACAAGGCGGCGCTGCGGCTCGAGGGAGACGTCGTCCCCGGCGCCGGCGAGGAAGCGGCGCCGGACCCGTGGCGGCTGTGCACGGTGACGCAGGTGGAGGAGGTGAAGATCCTGCTGCGGCTGCTGCCGGTGCCGGCGTGCACGGTGATGCTCAGCGTGGTGCTCACCGAGTTCCTCACCCTGTCGGTGCAGCAGGCCTACACGCTCAACACCACGCTGGCGGCGCTGCACCTGCCGGTGACCTGCATGCCGGTGTTCCCCTGCCTCGCCATCTTCCTCATCCTGGCGCTCTACTACCAGACCTTCGCGCCGCTGGCCCGCCGCCTCACTGGCCACCCGCACGGGGCCTCCCAGCTGCAGCGCTGCAGGTTTGGAAGTAACGAAGACAAAACTGTCAGGATTCAATAATTCAAATGACTAAAAAATGACAACAGAACAGTGTGTGGACACAAGTGGTATTAATCAACTGCTGTTACCAATGAGTTTGCTTAGAGCAGTCAAGAAGTTCTGTTATCTGATTTTGCAGCTGCTGTTTAAGCTAAAAACCATATGAATGCATAGTAATACAGAAAGGAATCAGCTCATAAATGGTGACTGTATATTCTGACTACAATATATCACTCAAAGAGTACTGTATATTCCAACTCTTTGGATGCAATCAGTATTTCAATGGCAATGCTACTCTAGTACTATCAGTACATATCCAACTATGCATTGAACTGAATGTTCAATCTTCGGTACACAGTATGCATGTGGAGTGATATCGGTTCATAACCATTTGATCTTCCTTAAATATATCACGAGAAATATGTGGTTCAGCACAAAAGAATATGTAAGAGAGAGTTCATAATATCACCTCATCACTGATCCAAAAATTTGGTAACAGAAAGGGAACTGGATGACAGTACAAAGAACCACCATCCTACTGCTGACCGTTCATTAGTCATTCCCCAATTGCTTCAGAGTACTGCTCATCGGTCATTTCCCAGTTGCTTCAGCTTTGCTGCAACCTGCCTCATTGATGGCCGGGAAGCTACAGACTCTGAAGTGCATGTTAGAGCAACCTTTAGCATTTCAGTTAATCTATCCTTGCATGCTACATCCAGTAGTCCTCGAGAGAAGAATTCACTGATATTATCTTCCTGCATCATCATCCGTCCCCATGATACAATCGTAAAGCCATTGCCAAAGTGTGAGAACGAGGGATCCAAAGACCTCTTGCCTGACATCAACTCTAGGAGAACAACCCCAAAACTGTAAACATCAGCCTTGTCAGAGACTCTGCAGGTGGTTGCATACTCTGGTGCCACATACCCAAAGGTACCAGCAACATCTGTTGTGGCATGAGTTTGTGTAACTTCTATCAGTCTCGCCAATCCAAAATCTGACAAGTATGCATTAAGGTCCTCGTCAAGGAGGATATTGCTTGGTTTGATGTCTCGATGAATTATCCGGGGTGTGCAGGAGCAGTGAAGGAAAGCCAATGCTTGTGCAACATTCATAGCTATCTTGTGAACCTCAGTCCAGGACACATTTCTGCTCCCCATTTCATTTATGAACGTCTCGAGGTTCCCACCAGAGAGATAGTTGTAAATGAGGAAAGTATCTGATTCTCCGAGATGGTACCCAATAAGTGTAACAAGATTTCTATGCCGGATTCCTCCAAGAGTTCTGATTTCTGCATCAAACTGCTGGAGACCTTGGAAACGCCCCATGGCTAGCCTCTTCACTGCTACAAGAAAACCAGGAGCCAATTCAGCCTTGTAGGTGGCACCAAAGCCACCAGTTCCAATCAAGTTCTGGATGCTGAAATTGCCTGTTGCTCGGATAAGGTTTTCATAAGTAAGCTCAGGAGGTGCATCAGTGAAAGTCACAACCACTTTTGTCCTCAAATTTGAAATCTTTGCTCGTTTCCTTCTTTCACGCACAAAGAAGACAAGGATCACAAGCAGAAAACATGTTACAGCAGTTGAAGCCGCAACCAAAATCACCATAACAGACTTAGATCTAGCCCCCCATTTTCTTTTCCCTTTCGAGGAACTGATTGCTTCAGTTGGTGGTAGAGATGCATTCGTACCCAAACATTGGTGCAGTTGGGAATTGCCAATGAAGAAATCACAATCAGCAGGGTGCCTAAGATTAGGAATGTCGCCTGATAGGTTGTTGAATGAGACATCAAGAACTGTGAGCTGAGCTAGTTCGCTGAAACTGGGAGGGATGCTTCCTGAGAGCCTATTGTGATCAAGCCTCAATACTTCAAGGTGTGAAGCATCAGTTAAATGTAATGATATGCTGCCTGTTAGAGAATTCCTTGATAAATCCAGAACCTCAAGAGCAGCCAAATCACCAAACTGCCCTGGAATCTGACCTGTCAAATTGTTACCCCTCAAGACCAAGCTCCTCAAGAAATGCAGACCACCAACTCCAGCGGGTATTGACCCACTGAAATTGTTATAACCAGCATCAAAATTGCTAATAGAGATACAGCTTGAAAGCATGTCAAGACTTCCTGACAACTGGTTACTACTTAAATTGACCGCAACTCCTGTTGCAACCTTGCAGAAACCAAAAAATCTGGCAGGAAGACTGGTATTGAACAGGTTGCCATTAAGCCACAAACCATAAGAGTAATTTCTATCTAGACTGATGGTAAAAGACGGCAATGCTCCACCAAAGCCATTATTGCTGAAGTCATGGAGAACAACATTAGCAATACCCCCCAACTCAGAACTAAGAGGGTTTCCAATCAGCACATTACCAACCAATTCATCATAGTACTGCATTACAATATCATCACCAATCAAATGGCTTGAGCATTGGCTCTCAGTGGACGAAAGAAGCAGACCTGATAGAGAATTTCCACTGACATTGAGGTAAGTCAGACATCCAATTGCCAATTCGGCTGGCATTGAGCCCTTCAAGTTGTTGGAGCTCAGATCAAGAAATGTCAAGCCGTGACAATCTCCTAACCAAGGGGGCACAGTCCCAGCAATGTAGTTCTGCCCCAGGTTCACGGCACGAAGGCCGCAGGTACCATTCCTGGACAATGGCAACCGGCCATCAAGGTTGGCCCTAGGCGCCCAGAGAACCTCCAGAGCCGGGATGGTTAGAACTTCTGCCGGCAGCCCCCCAACGAAGGCATTGAACTCCGGTTGCTCCCCAGGCGACGCCGTGAGATTGGTGAGCAGGAGCACCGCGAGCTCCCCGCAGTTGGCAAGCTCCACGGGGATCCTGTCGGTGAGGCTGTTGCGTGAGACGTCGAGAACGCGGAGCGCGCCGAGGCGGCCGAGCTCCCGCGGGATGGCGCCCTCCAGGACGTTGCGGGAGAGGTCGAGGACGCGGAGGGAGCGGCATTGCGCCATCCCCGCGGGGATTTGGTCGACGAGGAGGTTCCCGGCGAGGCGGAGGTGGGTGAGCGCGGCGCAGGGAGGCGACGAGGAGTTGGCGAGAGGAGGCGGGATTTTGAGGGGGCCCGAAAGGCTGTTGAAGCTGAGGTCGAGGTAGCGGAGGGTGGCGGACGCGAGGAAGGCGTCGGGGACGGGGCCCGAGAAGTTGTTGCCGGCGAGGTCGAGGCGGCGGAGGCGCGGGGGCAGGGGCAGGGCGGCGGGTAGCGTGCCCGAGAGGGAGGTGGCGGGGAGGTCGATGGCGGCGACGGAGAGAGAGGAAGGATGGCAGGTCACGCCACGCCAGCGGCAGAAGCTGGCGGCGGAGGCGGCGGACCAGGCGGAGAGGGCGCCGCCGGGGTCGTGGGTGACCGCGGCCTTGAGCGCGAGGAGGGCGGCGAGGTCGGCCGCCGAAGAGGAGGCGAGCGGGATTGGTAGGAGTAGGAGGAGGGGTAGGAGGAGGATGGGGGATGGGTGTGGGGCCGCCATGGCCGTGGCCCGACGGCGGCGGTGGGAGCGGCGGGTTGAGGAGTGGAGTGGATGGAGAGAAGACGAAGAAGGCAAGCCTGCCGTGCCGTGCCGTGGATTTTAAAATTTCTCCTTTTATTATTTTTTCTTTTTTCGTGTGCGGTTCGTTCTTTTTGACCATGGACCATGGTTTAGTCCCGGTCCGCTTCAAAATGAACGTCTCACGAAATAAATCAATATCTACATGTATCTCTATCTATTTTTTATATTTATATTTTATTAAAATATGGATCATTTTTTCGTATTGACATTTTATCGGTCACGTGCCCTCATCGCTAATGACGGTAGGATATGCAAACGCGTTTAGCATGAAGAATTTGGCATGAAGGGAGATCTAAGGGATGCGATTTCAACTAAGGACCTTCTATATCTATGCATCTCCATCTATTTCCTACATTTATGACTTTAAAGAGCGGATCATTTTTTTCATCCGCTATTAATTTGTTTGTTGTGGGCCCTCATCGCTAGTGGTAGTAGGATACGCAATAAAATTCGTAGTACGGGAAATTTGACACGAAACAAAATGAGATAAAAAAATACAAGAGATACGATTTCAAATAAGGACATTCTATATCTAGAGTGTGGGCCCTTGAAAGGACCTTGATGTCACCTAGAGGGGGGGTGAATAGGTGAATCTGCAAATTACAAACTTTTTCACACAATCAGTACAACAGAAACCGGTCAGACCGGTGTCCAAAACCGGTCAGACCGCTTAAAGCGGTCAGACCGCTTTGGAGAAGCGGTCAGACCGGTTTTCAACAAAGAAAACCGATTATGTGAATTAACCCCCTCTACGAGTTCTAGCACAAACCAAACTTGATGATGAGCTCGTGTAGATGATATCAAGCAGGTCCACTAAGTCCCTGCACACAATTAGAGCACACCCAAGTAGATCGAAGCGGAAGCGAATGTATATGCTAGAAATGAACTTGTGAAGGTAAACAAGAGACAAAGATATGTTTTCCCGAAGTTCGGACCTCACCGCTGCCACTAAGGCTGTCACAAAGACACGATGAATCCTAGTCTCCGTTGAGGGCCTACGAAAGGCGGGCTTATCCACTCCAAGCCACTTTCCTCGGTATCACTAGCTTTTGACCCTTTTCCACGAAGGAGGCAAGGCCAGCCTTTACAACCAATCCGTGGCTTACCACACACAAAGGTAGCTCACCGGCGACGCCTAGCCGTCTAGGAGGATCACCTCCAAGAGTAACAAATGCTCCAATGGATGCTTGGCTTCACCGGAAGTGCTCAACACTAAGGATATGCTCACTATAGCTGATATGAACTATCAATTGCTATCTATTGCTCACAACCCATACATCCCTCAACCCAAATCCAATGATATGATCAAAATCAATCAACTCTCACAAAGAGAGGCTTGGGGAGAGCTTGCTGGTGCTTGGAACTGCCCTAGGCGAGTTAGAATGGAATGGCAACCAGCACCCCTCAAAGGAGAGGGGTATGGAGTATAAATACCCCACACAACCAAAACTAGCCGTTATAGCCGTTGGAAACCGGTCAGACCGGATTCCCAAACCGGTCAGACCGGTTTACGAACTATACTAGCCGTTACACATGTCAGGGCCCCAAACCGGTCAGACCGGTTTCCCAAACCGGTCAGACCGGTTTGGGTCCACTCAGCACCACAAACCCAAAAGCGGTCAGACCGCTTTCCCAAACCGGTCAGACCGGTTTGGGGTCTTTCAGCACACTAAATTCCCAAGAGTATATCTCTCAAGGCTATCTCACATGGGTTGATCTAATGAG
Organism: Echinochloa crus-galli; assembly: GCA_900205405.1. Classification (NCBI taxonomy): domain Eukaryota; kingdom Viridiplantae; phylum Streptophyta; class Magnoliopsida; order Poales; family Poaceae; genus Echinochloa; species Echinochloa crus-galli. Next base: position 63,748 of record OAMR01001253.1, read on the forward strand.
CACTTTTTGGTGTATGCCAAGACAACTAATGTTGCATCCCTCTTGATAGTACGGCATTCCTAAACTCAAGATTAAAACAATAAATAGAATCTACCACTTAAGCTTTTATATCTTCATTGATGCCATACTTGATCATTCTCAACTTTGAGGGCTTCAACACTTCATGTCTTGATGAGCAAATCCAATGTTGAGCTAATGACTTAGAATTTCCATTGCATGGATCAATTCATAAGCCATTCCAATATATATGATCAAACAAAGATAAGATGCTTCGCATTGCTTCACTTGATATGACTTGATTGATGTATAGAAACCCAAACTATAATGCTAGACCTTTCCACCAAACAAGGTACCTCGGCTACAAAACCAATTTGCCCTTCACCTTGCTAGGAACGTCACTCGCATCTAGCTTGATCCCTTCCATCCTCTCTTGCCAAATTAAGCTTTGCTTTGCATTGCATCATCATGAAATCCACATTGAAATCCATGTCTTGAATGTTGTTCTTTGGTAGATAACTTGTCCATAAACATCAATGCACTTGAGACCATATACTATCCATAGAATCATGTCTCATTTTGAATGTAACCATTGCTATGGAACAAGCCCAAAGAAACTTCAAATTTCTTCACATGTTCTATCCCAAAACCTTTGACAAGTATCTTATTAAGTGAGACCAACTAAACATGCTTGAGCCCTTGTCTCACTTGTCATTTCCAATCACTTGTCATTTTATGACTTAGTTGCATGGGATGATTACCACCTGTTTGCTTTCTTGTCTTTTATATCAATAATGAGCTTTTATTCTTCAACAATCATATTCCTTGAATATCCATAAGAATAGATACCTGCTCATATGCTTAAGCAAACAAGTTAAATGACTAATCATGTTGTCATCCAAAATCACCAAAACATATAAGTGCCTAGATGCACTTTCAATCTCCCCCTTTTTGGTGATTGATGACAACATGATTAAAGCTTACAAAAAGATATGAAATTTAAGCTCTAGATGACTAAGATATATGATGAGCTCCCCCTCAATATGTGCATTGAATAGAATTTCAAAAATTCGGCCTCAAATGCCAAATTCACATATAATCAACAAAATTGAGAGCTCCCCCTATATCTTAGCATCCATCATGTGCAAAAAGTGTGTGTGATATCATAAATCAATATGTGATGCATATGACATGTATAGCACTCAATAAAACAAGAGAATCACATGCTTGCTGTCACGGGCCAAACCGGTCAGACCGGTTTGGGAAACCGGTCAGACCGGTTTCACCCCGCTGCCATGGGCCAAACCGGTCAGACCGGTTTGGGAAACCGGTCAGACCGGTTTCACCCCGCTGCCATGGGCCAAACCGGTCAGACCGGTTTGGGAAACCGGTCAGACCGGTTTCACCCCGCTGCCATGGGCCAAACCGGTCAGACCGGTTTGGGAAACCGGTCAGACCGGTTTCACCCCGCTGCCATGGGCCAAACCGGTCAGACCGGTTTGGGAAACCGGTCAGACCGGTTTCACCCCGCTGCCATGGGCCAAACCGGTCAGACCGGTTTGGGAAACCGGTCAGACCGGTTTCACCCCGCCAGAAACATATGTGAAACAACATTGCATCAAACAACACATGAATATCACACTAGCAAATGGTCACTTAGAATATAAAACAAGGTTCAACACACAGTAGCACACATTACAAGTTCTCAAGTCCACAAAGAGATAAAGATCGAATTTATTACAATTCAAATGACTACAAGATCAACTAGATAAGCTTTAATCCATTCTTCTCCCCCTTTGGCATCAATCATCCATAAAAGGGCCTGGAGAAGCTTGTAGCCATGCTCCCTTCATGCATCCACTCCTTGCCGCTAGAAAGTCGGGCTATGATCATCTGACGAAGAAGTGGTAGTCCAATGAAAACCTTCACTCAAGATAATGTGTATGTGTGATAAAAATGGAGTGATTCGGATGAGCTAGCCATGGAAGAAAGATAAAGATGTGCTAGACATACCATGACTAGGAGCAGAAGTAGGTCCAAAAAGAGAAGCCGCTGCCTGAGATGCAAAATCTCCAGGAGATGGAGATGGTGCACTAGAAAACTGTACTCCCGCCATAGAAGAACCAGTGCCACCATATGCATATAACGAAGAAGGAAGTGTAGCTGCTGCATAAGATGGTCCTGGCGGTGCAAACCCGAATGATGAACCAAATAAATCGCCCTCTGAAGTAGGCATGAAAGGCATGGCTCCTGAAGCACCAACTGACTGTAGCGGAGGCTGCGAGCTCGATCCAACATGTCCATAACCAAAAATATCACCGTACTCCTCAAAATATCCCGCACTCATGTGATCGGTCATGATGTCTCGAAGTGGGGGAATCTCAGGCAACTCAAGTGGTGGTGAAATAGGAGATGGTGGATCGTGTGGACTCAAAACGGCACGCAGTTTCTTGAACTCATCACGAGTCTTCTTGTTTTCAATCCTCTGCTGCCTAATATCAACTTGAACATCTCTTTGGCCTTTGCAAATGCCTGTAAACATGGAAATGAACTTCTTGATAGGAGATGTCCGTCCTGCTGGCTGTGACCCACTGCCAGACCCAAACCGGTCAGACCGGTTTGCAGAACCGGTCAGACCGGTTCTGGCCTACAGAGGAGTCTGCTGCTGTGGCTGCTGCTCTTGATCACCGCCGGCTACCGCATCTGCATCTGCTGGTTGAGGAGAAGGCATTCTGAACTTGTGTGGCACAGGAGGATGTATTGGCTTGTGTTGGGTGTCCTTTTGAATCTTCAAACTTGTAACCCTCTCAATAATAAACATGATGAACGGGCTATAGGCACAAATTTTCTGAGGACTCTCAGAAATAGACTTGATCTCATGCCAAATGAAATCAGCAACACTGAATGGAGGAGTTTCTTCACCAATCCTCAGTCGACACCTGTCTTGCCTCTCTAATTGCAATGATTCTCCTCGAGAGAACCCGGATCCGGAATAAAGTCTTAGGCACGAGTGCTTGAAGGAAGTTTTATGTAGGATTTGTTTTCTTGCATATATTTGTCTTTATATGATTTGTTACTTTTATGGCATAATATATTTATATATATAGCCGAAAGGCCATAATAATTATGAAAAGCATATAATGCTTGAAAACATATGGGAAATTATTGAGACCACACTCTATTTCTTTGCTCTCTCTCCATGCATAAAGTTAACTTACCTGAAGTTCGGAGTTCACCGCTGCCACTAAGGCCGTCACCAAGACACGATGAATCCTAGTCTCCGTTGAGGGCCTACGAAAGGCGGGCTTATCCACTCCAAGCCACTTTCCTCGGTACCACTAGCTTTTGGCCCTTTTCCACGAAGGAGGCAAGGCCAGCCTTTACAAACAATCCGTGGCTTACGTAGCTCGGTGGCCAATTCTTCCTTGTATTCCCCGTCACTACCATCTAGCTTGATCCCTTCCGTCCTGGTGCATGTACTTGCTGTTGTAGTACACTCCTCATGTGACTTGGCTCTTGTTTGGTAGTGTCGGATCTTGTGTGGTATACTCTGAAAAATGATCAAACTTTGCTCCACAGAAGAGCAATTAAACATACCACATTTCATATGCTTAAAATATTAATTAAACACTTCAATTAACAAGAATGTGCTAAAGTTGCAAGTGTCTGGGCCAAACCGGTCAGACCGGTTTGGCAAACCGGTCAGACCGGTTTTGCCAGACATGTACCAAATGGCGTGGATTTCCGAGATTTGATTCAAACTTCGTCGGAACTTGATCCACTGCAACTTAACACAATATTGCTCTACTAGAGAGCCATTAAAAGCATCACATGGCATATATGAATGGAATTCAATAAATTTAGTCTAAGTCACTATCAAGTGTCCCAAGCTCAACACTTAGAAACACTTGATCCTATAAAAGGCACTAGTGACTTAAACCTAATCAATTAAGCACAAGGGTTACCGAGATGTCATTGGGTATAGAGTATATAGCGGAAGCAACTTTTCTTGGCTTGCTAGTTGATCATTGAAGATTGTAATTCAAGCCAAGTCACCAATGCATCTCTTTGTCCCTACAATCTCATCAAGCATGCTTTGGTCCCCAACTCATGTTGGGTCCGTTGTTGTTAGTCCAAATATGCTTAGGAACCCAAATTCCTCTTGTGCCACTCTTTGGAGAACAAATCACCTTAGAGGCACAAGGGGCATTTGGAGAATCCCCAAGCTTCATATGCATAGAATGGACAATGTCGGGTTTAGTAGTTTTACCATTGGGACAATCGTTACCATAGTGTCCTTTCTCCCGACATGTGTAGCATGTCTTATGCTTGATGTTGATTGTTTTCTTCTTGTGTAGCTCGGTGGCCAATTCTTCCTTGTATTTTCCTTGTGCCTTGAGAAAGCCTTTGTTAAGCTTGAAGAATTGCTTCTCTTGGTGTGGTCCCACTTTGCTTGGGCATGAAGCAATTTGATGCCCTTTCTCAAGGCAACCGAAGCATCTTCTTTTCTCCAAATTTCTTTGTCTTTTGGAGAGAATTGGCTTGCTCTCTTGGCGTGTGTTGGACTTGACTTGATTTGTGCAAGAGCTTTGCACGGTTGATCCCTTCTCAAGCTTCTTCACCATGGATTCACGGTTATCTTGAAAAGGTCGTGCATTGCTCTTCTTTTTGAGAGTTGTCAAGTTCTTTGAGAGTCTTTCCACCTCTTGCTTGAGTTCTTCATTTTCTTGTGCAAGGAGGTCATCACAAGACTCTACACACACTTCATCATACCAAGATCGTTTTGCTTGAGAGCAACATGGGTTAGCACATGATAAATTATATTGAATTTGAGAGCATGTGCATATGTGGGTTTGAGATTCAATAGATTTTAATGAATTAATCATAATCTCATGAGCAATATCTAATGAAGCATATGATTCTACAAGTTTTTCATGAGAACACAAAAGTTCTTCATGTTTCACTTGTAGCTTCTCATGCTTACTAGTGAGCAATCCTAGTTGTTGCTTAAGCATTTTATTTTCCTTTTCAATGGAAGCCATATGAAGAGTGTCACAAGCATAATCATCAACAATTGCTTCATACTTACAAACCAATGTGGCGTTTGAGAGTTTGACTTCTTCAAGCTCCTTGATGAGAGCTTGGATAGTCTCATCCTTTGAATTTTCCGCCTTCTCTTCTTCTTTGGATTTGTAATATATGATTGCCTCATCATTGGAGGATGATGTTGCTTGTGAGCTTGAAATTTTGCTTGCACGGCGTCGGCCTCCCTTCTTATGGCCAGCTGCCCGCTTCCTGCCCAAACCGGTCAGACCGGTTTGGGAAACCGGTCGGACCGGTTTCTGCAGAGAAGCGGCAGCTGAGCCGTCTTGCTCTTGTGGCTCCACGGTGGTTGTCACATGAGGCTTGGTGCATGTACTTGCTGTTGTAGTACACTCCTCATGTGACTTGGCTCTTGTTTGGTCTTGTTTGTCGCTTTTGATGTTGCCGAATAGCTTCTCAATTCTAGCCCAAATAAGATGAGCATCGAATAGAGTTGCTTCATCTTCTAGAATCAATTCTCTAACTTCATCACTCACAACATCAAATAAGAAGTTAGCGACACGAGAGTTGAGTTGAAAGCAATTCATCTCATCTTCGGTTGGGTTGGATATGCTCCAATCAACGTTCGGACGATCAATGCCTTCAACTACAACCCTCTCAAGGATAGGACTCATAGTCCTAAGATCATTAAGCACATTACAAGACCAAATTGAATAGTTTGAGCCGTCTCTAGCTAGTGGCTCATAGTTTACCTCACAAGCGGTCGACATCTTTCCTCACGGCGGTTAAGCTTGGATGTGAGGCCAAGCTCTGATACCAATTGAAAGGACCTTGATGTCACCTAGAGGGGGGGTGAATAGGTGAATCTGCAAATTACAAACTTTTTCACACAATCAGTACAACAGAAACCGGTCAGACCGGTTTCCAAAACCGGTCAGACCGCTTAAAGCGGTCAGACCGCTTTGGAGAAGCGGTCAGACCGGTTTTCAACAGAGAAAACCGATTATGTGAATTAACCCCCTCTACGAGTTCTAGCACAAACCAAACTTGATGATGAGCTCCTGTAGATGATTACTAGCAGGTTCACTAAGTCCCTGCACACAAGTAGAGCACACCCAAGTAGATCGATGCGGAAGCGAATATAAATGCTAGAATTGAACTTGTGAAGTAAAACAAGAGACAATGATTTGTTTTCCCGAAGTTCGGAGTTCACCGCTGCCACTAAGGCTGTCACAAAGACACGATGAATCCTAGTCTCCGTTGAGGGCCTACGAAAGGCGGGCTTATCCACTCCAAGCCACTTTCCTCGGTATCACTAGCTTTTGACCCTTTTCCACGAAGGAGGCAAGGCCAGCCTTTACAAACAATCCGTGGCTTACCACACACGAGGTAGCTCACCGGCGACGCCTAGCCGTCTAGGAGGATCACCTCCAAGAGTAACAAATGCTCCAATGGATGCTTGGCTTCACCGGAAGTGCTCAACACTAAGGATATGCTCTATATAGCTGATAATTGCTATCACTTGCTATCTATTGCTCATACACATACATTCCTCAACCCAAATCCAAAGATATGAACTAAATCAATCAACTCTCACAAAGAGAGGTTTGGGGAGAGCTTGCTGGTGCTTGGGAAGGCTTGGGACGAGCCACAAAGGCAAAGGAACCAGCACCCCTCAAAGGAGAGGGGTATGGGGTATAAATACCCCACACAACCAAAACTAGCCGTTATAGCCGTTGGAAACCGGTCAGACCGGATTCCCAAACCGGTCAGACCGGTTTACGAACTATACTAGCCGTTACACCTGTCAGAGCCCCAAACCGGTCAGACCGGTTTCCCAAACCGGTCAGACCGGTTTGGGTTGACTCAGCACACTTGAGTCACAAAGACTCCACTCTCAAGGCTATCTCACATGGGTTGATCTATGAGCACTTTTTGGTGTATGCCAAGACAACTAATGTTGCATCCCTCTTGATAGTACGGCATTCCTAAACTCAAGATTAAAACAATAAATAGAATCTACCACTTGAGCTTGTAAATCTTCATTGATGCCATACTTGATCATTCTCAACTTTGAGGGCTTCAACATCTTCATATTGATGAGCACATCCATCTTGAGCCAATGACTTAGAATTCCCATTGTATGAAAGAATTCATAAGCCATTCCACTATATGATCAAATAAAGATTAGATGCTTCACATTGCTTCACTTGATATGGCTTGATCGACGTATAGAACCCAAACTAAGATGCTAGACCTTTCCACCAACAAAGTCCCTCGGCTACAAGACCAACTTGCCCTTCACCTTGTTAGGAACGTCACTACCATCTAGCTTGATCCCTTCCGTCCTCTCTTGCCAAATTAAGCTTTGCTTTGCATTGCATCATCATGAAATCCACATTGAAATCCAATTCTTCAATTGATTTGAATGTCTTCTTTGGTAATTGACTTGTCCATAAGCTTCAATGCACTTGAGACCATATACTATCCATAGAATCATGTCTCATTTTGAATGTAACCATTGCTATGGAACAAGCCCAAAGAAATCTCAATTTCTTCAAATGATTTATCCCAAAACTATTGACAAGTATCTTATCAAGTGAGACCAACTAATGTACTTAAGTCCTTGTCTCACTTGTCATTTCCAATCACTTGTCATTGTATGACTTAGTTGCATGGGATGATTACCACTTGTTTGCTTTCTTGTCTTTTATACAAATAATGAGCTTTCATTCTTCAACAATCATATTCTTTGAATATCCAGAAGAATAGAAACCTTCTCATATGCTTAAGCAAACAAGTTAAATGACTAATCATGTTGTCATCCAAAATCACCAAAACATATAAGTGCCTAGATGCACTTTCAATCTCCCCCTTTTTGGTGATTGATGACAACATGATTAAAGCTTACAAAAAGATATGAAATTTAAGCTCTAGATGACTAAGATATATGATGAGCTCCCCCTCAATATGTGCATTGAATAGAATTTCAAAAATTCGGCCTCAAATGCCAAATTCACATATAATCAATAGAATTGAGAGCTCCCCCTATATCTTAGCATCCATATGTGCAACAATTGTGTGTGACATAATAAAAACAATGTGTGATGCATATGACATGTATAGCACTCAATAAAACAAGAGAAACTCATGCTTGCCGTCACGGGCCAAACCGGTCAGACCGGTTTGGGAAACCGGTCAGACCGGTTTCACCCAGACAGTAAGCATATGTGAAACAACATTGCATCAAACAATACATGTATATCACACTAGCAAAAGGTCACTTAGAATATAAAACAAGGTTCAGCACACAGAAGCACACATTACAAGTTCTCAAGTCCACAAAGAGATAAAGTGCAAGATTATTACAATCATATGACTACAAGATTAACTAGATAAGCTTTAATCCATTCTTCTCCCCCTTTGTCATCAATCATCCATAAAGGGCCTGGAGAAGCTTGTAGTCACGCTCCCATCATGCATCCAATCCTTGCCGCTAGAAAGTCGGGCTATGATCATCATGACTAGGAGCAGAAGTAGGTCCAAAAAGAGAAGCTGCTGCCTGTGATGCAAAATCTCCAGGAGATGGAGATGGTGCACTAGAAAACTGTACTCCCGCCATAGAAGAACCGGTGCCACCATATGCATATGACGAGGATGGAAGTGTAGCTGCTGCATACGATGGTCCAGGCGGTGCAAATCCAAAAGAAGAACCAAACAAATCACCCTCTGAAGTGGGCATGTAAGGCATGGTTCCTGGAGCACCAACTGACTGTGAAGGTGGTGGCGGAGGCTGCGAGCTTGATCCAACATGTCCATATCCAAATATATCACCGTACTCCTCAAAGTATCCCGCACTCATATGATCTGTCATAATGTCTCTAAGTGGAGGAATCTCTGGTAACTCAAGCGGTGGTGAAATAGGAGATGGAGGATCATTTGGACTCAAAACGGCACGCAGTTTCTTGAACTCATCACGAGTCTTCTTGTTTTCTATCCTCTGCTGCCTTATGTCAACTTGAACATCTCTTTGGCCTTTGCAAATGCCTGTGAACATAGATATGAACTTCTTAATAGGAGATGTCCTTCCTTCTGGCCGTGTGCCGCTGCCAGACCCAAACCGGTCAGACCGGTTTGCAGAACCGGTCAGACCGGTTCTGGCCTGCAGCGGTGACTGCTGCTGTGATGGCCCCCTTTGCTGCTCTAGATCAACTCTAGCTGTGGCATCTGTATCTGCTGGTGGAGGAGAAGGCATTCTAAACTTATGAGGCACAGGAGGGTGAATTGGCTTGTGTTGGGTGTCCTTTTGTATCTTCAAACTTGTAACCCTCTCAATAATAAACATGATGAATGGGCTATAGGCACAAATCTTCTGAGGACTCTCAGAAATAGTCTTGATCTCGTGCCAAATGAAGTCGGCAACACTAAATGGAGGAGTCTCCTCTCCAATCCTCAAATAATACATCAAGTTTCTCATGTAAAGTGAAATATCTGAGGTGTTGCCATCTCTAGGTGTGAGTGTCTTTCTAAGCAAACGGTAAAGAATCCCATAGTATGTGTAAAGACCACTCACTTTTCCCCAACTGCCATTTTGATCTCTAGGATACATGAATTTAATCTCAGATGGTTCCATAACTCCACGGTCATGTATCCGAACAGTGTCATCACTTTCATGGCCAACTCTAAGAATAGAAGCAAAGTCAGAATAAGTGACATGAAAGCGCTGACCTTCTGTCATCCAATGCATGGCTCTTTCTTGTGTGCCATCCTCTTGCTCAGAGTAGCCAAAGAACACAGTAGCATAAAATTGAGCAATGACTTCCTTGTTCCAACTATGCTTGAAGCCCATGAGATGCTTGATTCTCTTCTCAGAACAAACTCTGATGATCTCATTGAACACTGGGTTGTCATGCTTGCTCATATAATCCCAATCCACATACTGTGCATCTGAGGTGATTTTGGTCTTTTTCATAATGGCTGTGGCATAGAAATCCTGCTGAAAAAGAGTCCAAAACCGATAGTCAGTGGCTGTCCTGTCCACCTCAAGAGGGCTACTCCTCCTCAATCTCCTCACCGTCTCAGTCATCCCACTAGCTAAGTAATCAGTCACTCTCCTGCTAGCTGGGCCAGTGGGTCGGCAAATCTCAAGAATGAGAGGCTCATTTGCCTCAACTGGATCATCATCATCAGCCATCTCATCATCACCAGCTGCCATCTCCTCATCAACATCAGCGTCCGTCGGCTGACCATGACGGTACTCAACCCTGAAGCTCTCATCCTCAACCTCATCATCAGTGGAGTTTCCCACAACATCCACCTCCTCTATCTCCTGATCTGCTGCTGCTGCCCTCTTTGGCCTCCTAGGCCTCAAATCTCTTCCCGAGCTACTTCCTCCGGGTGCATCAAACTTACTCTTCTTAATTCTCTCGGCATGTGATCCTTTAGGCATCTTCACTGTCCTTCCTGAGACCGGTTTGGGAAACCGGTCAGACCGGTTTCTCCCAGGGAGCTGGGTCTGCCAGAAACTCCAGATCTTCCGAGAATTTTGTCGGATCTTCTGATGAACTTCGGATCTTCCGGGCCAGTGTATCTTCAAACTTGTAACCCTCTCAATAATAAACATGATGAATGGGCTATAGGCACAAATCTTCTGAGGACTCTCAGAAATAGTCTTGATCTCGTGCCAAATGAAGTCGGCAACACTAAATGGAGGAGTCTCCTCACCAATCCTCAGATAATACATCAAGTTTCTCATGTAAAGTGAAATATCTGAGGTGTTGTCATCTCTAGGTGTGAGTGTCTTTCTAAGCAAACGGTAAAGAATCCCATAGTATGTGTAAAGACCACTCACTTTTCCCCAACTGCCATTTTGATCTCTAGGATACATGAATTTAATCTCAGATGGTTCCATAACTCCACGGTCATGTATCCGAACAGTGTCATCACTTTCATGGCCAACTCTAAGAATAGAAGCAAAGTCAATGTACTTAAGTCCTTGTCTCACTTGTCATTTCCAATCACTTGTCATTGTATGACTTAGTTGCATGGGATGATTACCACTTGTTTGCTTTCTTGTCTTTTATACAAATAATGATCTTTCATTCTTCAACAATCATATTCTTTGAATATCCAGAAGAATAGAAACCTTCTCATATGCTTAAGCAAACAAGTTAAATGACTAATCATGTTGTCATCCAAAATCACCAAAACATATAAGTGCCTAGATGCACTTTCACAAATAGAGTAAAATAAAATTTCCACCATATCCTTTCGTCCTTTCATCTATCCCCTACTGCCCTAGCGTTTTCGATCCTTCTTTTCTGAGCGAACCAAATCCCTCAACTGTCACAATGATCACATGATCCGTGCCCTCAAGTTCCCCTCCACCAACAAGCACGCCTTCTTCTAAAGCCACGATGTAGCGATGCCTTCCCCTTTCATCACCCGCCACCATTGGTGTTCCTCCTCCTACGAGCACTAGCATGCCTCCTTCCCATAACCTCTCCATCTACCAATGTGAGAGCTATGGTCATAGACACCGCCTTCTTGCTAACCACCTTCACCACATTGCTTTGCTTCTCCCCTTAAGGATGGTACATGGGCTCGATGCTATGGTCCACCTCCTTGGTGGCCACCACCAATGGTCTAGGACGGCCTTGCACCATCTTCGTTGAGTGCATTGGTCGCTCTTGCTAGAAGTCGTAGGTGGGCGCGCATGATCGTTGTAGCCGCAGGCACCATAGAGGAGCATGGCCTAGGTCTACTGCCAACTGGATTTAGGGCCATGGTTTTTAAAGCGTCGCCTAGCCGTCCGGACGGTAAAAAAGTCTGGGCGTCCGGGTCGCCTTACCATCCTTCCATCTTGCCGCCGAATCCAGTGCTGCGCCGCCGGTGGATGGAGCTACACGGACGCCTCCTATCCTTTCTCCTCCTGTTGTGGCAGCTCTCCACCGGATGGATTGGGAGAGAGGCAGGGATAGGAGCGCGGAGGCAGGGGCAGGCGCGCGGAGGAGCAGGAGGAAGGGACAGGCGGCGGAGGAGGCAGGGGCAGGCGCACAGAGGAGGCAGGGACGGCGGCGGAGGAGCAGAAGGCAGGGGCGGACGTCGGAGGAGGCAGGGGCGGGCGGCGGAGGAGGCGCCGGCGGATTTGCCGATGGCAGTGCTTGTGAAGGTGACCGCCGCATTAGCTACCAAATGGACATGCTTGTGAGCAACCTTTAGTGGGACGACACTGTGTGCCACCGCCACCATGGGTCGTGCATGCATGGGCCACTCGGAGCCTAGATGAAATATTTATTGTTCCTATGCTGGCTTCATTCGAGAAAGGGGTGGCTATTGTCAATGGAGAGAGGGGTTCCCCTCTTTGATATGTTGATAAAGACGACCTTGACTACTGTTGCTAAGGGTAATTTCCAATGGGGTTGTAAGATTGTCACGTAAGTTCACCTTCTTTACACGCTTGCTAGCTCGATGATGCTTAATCTTACTTGTAGTTGTCTCGTTTATAATGTAGCACCGTGGAGGTTGGGGTGTCGCCACTATTGGTGATTACTAGGATGAAGATGATGATCTAACTAGCGCAACAAGGGCTTAGCTAAGGAAAAACATATGGCCTTGGCCGTAAAGGACAACATCTATAGAGTTGAAGCTTTTTATGTCCGAATGCTTTTGGCGAGAAGAAAATTTTCATTAATAGCACAAGCTTTGACCTTGCACTTTTGAAAAATCGCGTCCCTCCTTTTTTTTACTCATGGAGTTTTTTCATTTGATTTTGAAAGCCTGATTCGTCTCTTGAATTTCTCCCGCCTTATGTTTTTTATCCCCTGTATTTTATTGCACACACTGATTTTTTTCGCACTGGACATGGTTATGTGTCGTAGCAGCTCTGTTAGCAATGAGGGCCCACGGCGGACAAAAAAGTCAACAAATGGAATGAAGTTCCTTGATGCCATACTTGATCATTCTTCAACTTGAGGGCTTCAACAATTCATGTCTTGTTTGAGCTAATCCAATGTTGAGCTTCATGACTTAGAATTTTCATTGCATGAACAATTCATAAGCCATTCCATCATATGATCAATAAAAGATTAGATGCTTCGCATTGCTTCACTTGATATGACTTGATTGACGTATAGAACCCAAACTATAATGCTAGACCTTTCCACCAAGCAAGGTACCTCGGCTACAAAACCAATTTGCCCTTCACCTTGCTAGGAACGTCACTCGCATCTAGCTTGATCCCTTCCGTCCTCTCTTGCCAAATTAAGCTTCGCTTTGCATTGCATCATCAATGAATAACACATTGAAATCCATGTCTTTGATTTGCTTGAATATCTTCTTTGGTAGATAATCTTGTCCATAAGCATCAATGCACTTGAGACCATATACTATCCATAGAATCATGTCTCATTTTGAATGTAACCATTGCTATGGAACAAGCCCAAAGAAATTCCAATTCTTCAAATGACATATCCCACAATCTTTGACAAGTATCTTATCTATGAGACCAACCAATTTGCTTAAATTCTTGTCTCATTTGTCATTTCACTTCACTTGTCATTTGTATTGCTTACATGGTATGATTAACACTTGTTTGCTTTCTTCATTATTTCCTGCTCATATACTTAAGTAAACAAGTTAAATGACTAATCATGTTGTCATCCAAAATCACCAAAACATATAAGTGCCTAGATGCACTTTCACAAATAGAGTAAAATAAAATTTCCACCATATCCTTTCGTCCTTTCATCTATCCCCTACTGCCCTAGCGTTTTCGATCCTTCTTTTCTGAGCGAACCAAATCCCTCAACTGTCACAATGATCACATGATCCGTGCCCTCAAGTTCCCCTCCACCAACAAGCACGCCTTCTTCTAAAGCCACGATGTAGCGATGCCTTCCCCTTTCATCACCCGCCACCATTGGTGTTCCTCCTCCTACGAGCACTAGCATGCCTCCTTCCCATAACCTCTCCATCTACCAATGTGAGAGCTATGGTCATAGACACCGCCTTCTTGCTAACCACCTTCACCACATTGCTTTGCTTCTCCCCTTAAGGATGGTACATGGGCTCGATGCTATGGTCCACCTCCTTGGTGGCCACCACCAATGGTCTAGGACGGCCTTGCACCATCTTCGTTGAGTGCATTGGTCGCTCTTGCTAGAAGTCGTAGGTGGGCGCGCATGATCGTTGTAGCCGCAGGCACCATAGAGGAGCATGGCCTAGGTCTACTGCCAACTGGATTTAGGGCCATGGTTTTTAAAGCGTCGCCTAGCCGTCCGGACGGTAAAAAAGTCTGGGCGTCCGGGTCGCCTTACCATCCTTCCATCTTGCCGCCGAATCCAGTGCTGCGCCGCCGGTGGATGGAGCTACACGGACGCCTCCTATCCTTTCTCCTCCTGTTGTGGCAGCTCTCCACCGGATGGATTGGGAGAGAGGCAGGGATAGGAGCGCGGAGGCAGGGGCAGGCGCGCGGAGGAGCAGGAGGAAGGGACAGGCGGCGGAGGAGGCAGGGGCAGGCGCACAGAGGAGGCAGGGACGGCGGCGGAGGAGCAGAAGGCAGGGGCGGACGTCGGAGGAGGCAGGGGCGGGCGGCGGAGGAGGCGCCGGCGGATTTGCCGATGGCAGTGCTTGTGAAGGTGACCGCCGCATTAGCTACCAAATGGACATGCTTGTGAGCAACCTTTAGTGGGACGACACTGTGTGCCACCGCCACCATGGGTCGTGCATGCATGGGCCACTCGGAGCCTAGATGAAATATTTATTGTTCCTATGCTGGCTTCATTCGAGAAAGGGGTGGCTATTGTCAATGGAGAGAGGGGTTCCCCTCTTTGATATGTTGATAAAGACGACCTTGACTACTGTTGCTAAGGGTAATTTCCAATGGGGTTGTAAGATTGTCACGTAAGTTCACCTTCTTTACACGCTTGCTAGCTCGATGATGCTTAATCTTACTTGTAGTTGTCTCGTTTATAATGTAGCACCGTGGAGGTTGGGGTGTCGCCACTATTGGTGATTACTAGGATGAAGATGATGATCTAACTAGCGCAACAAGGGCTTAGCTAAGGAAAAACATATGGCCTTGGCCGTAAAGGACAACATCTATAGAGTTGAAGCTTTTTATGTCCGAATGCTTTTGGCGAGAAGAAAATTTTCATTAATAGCACAAGCTTTGACCTTGCACTTTTGAAAAATCGCGTCCCTCCTTTTTTTTACTCATGGAGTTTTTTCATTTGATTTTGAAAGCCTGATTCGTCTCTTGAATTTCTCCCGCCTTATGTTTTTTATCCCCTGTATTTTATTGCACACACTGATTTTTTTCGCACTGGACATGGTTATGTGTCGTAGCAGCTCTGTTAGCAATGAGGGCCCACGGCGGACAAAAAAGTCAACAAATGGAATGAAGGGCTGAAAGTGCATCTAGGCACTTATATGTTTTGGTGATTTTGGATGACAACATGATTAGTCATTTAACTTGTTTACTTAAGTATATGAGCAGGAAATAATGAAGAAAGCAAACAAGTGTTAATCATACCATGTAAGCAATACAAATGACAAGTGAAGTGAAATGACAAATGAGACAAGAATTTAAGCAAATTGGTTGGTCTCATAGATAAGATACTTGTCAAAGATTGTGGGATATGTCATTTGAAGAATTGGAATTTCTTTGGGCTTGTTCCATAGCAATGGTTACATTCAAAATGAGACATGATTCTATGGATAGTATATGGTCTCAAGTGCATTGATGTTTATGGACAAGTTATCTACCAAAGAACAACATTCAAGACATGGATTTCAATGTGGATTTCATGATGATGCAATGCAAAGCAAAGCTTAATTTGGCAAGAGAGGACGGAAGGGATCAAGCTAGATGGTAGTGACGTTCCTAACAAGGTGAAGGGCAAGTTGGTCTTGTAGCCGAGGGACTTTGTTGGTGGAAAGGTCTAGCATCTTAGTTTGGGTTCTATACGTCGATCAAGCCATATCAAGTGAAGCAATGTGAAGCATCTAATCTTTATTTGATCATATAGTGGAATGGCTTATGAATTCTTTCATACAATGGGAATTCTAAGTCATTGGCTCAAGATGGATGTGCTCATCAATATGAAGATGTTGAAGCCCTCAAAGTTGAGAATGATCAAGTATGGCATCAATGAAGATTTACAAGCTCAAGTGGTAGATTCTATTTATTGTTTTAATCTTGAGTTTAGGAATGCCGTACTATCAAGAGGGATGCAACATTAGTTGTCTTGGCATACACCAAAAAGTGCTCATAGATCAACCCATGTGAGATAGCCTTGAGAGTGGAGTCTTTGTGACTCAAGTGTGCTGAGTCAACCCAAACCGGTCTGACCGGTTTGGGAAACCGGTCTGACCGGTTTGGGGCTCTGACAGGTGTAACGGCTAGTATAGTTCGTAAACCGGTCTGACCGGTTTGGGAATCCGGTCTGACCGGTTTCCAACGGCTATAACGGCTAGTTTTGGTTGTGTGGGGTATTTATACCCCATACCCCTCTCCTTTGAGGGGTGCTGGTTCCTTTGCCTTTGTGGCTCGTCCCAAGCCTTCCCAAGCACCAGCAAGCTCTCCCCAAACCTCTCTTTGTGAGAGTTGATTGATTTAGTTCATATCTTTGGATTTGGGTTGAGGAATGTATGTGTATGAGCAATAGATAGCAAGTGATAGCAATTATCAGCTATATAGAGCATATCCTTAGTGTTGAGCACTTCCGGTGAAGCCAAGCATCCATTGGAGCATTTGTTACTCTTGGAGGTGATCCTCCTAGACGGCTAGGCGTCGCCGGTGAGCTACCTCGTGTGTGGTAAGCCACGGATTGTTTGTAAAGGCTGGCCTTGCCTCCTTCGTGGAAAAGGGCCAAAAGCTAGTGGAACCGAGGAAAGTGGCTTGGAGTGGATAAGCCCGCCTTTCGTAGGCCCTCAACGGAGACTAGGATTCATCGTGTCTTTGTGACAGCCTTAGTGGCAGCGGTGAACTCCGAACTTCGGGAAAACAAATCATTGTCTCTTGTTTTACTTCACAAGTTCAATTCTAGCATTTATATTCGCTTCCGCATCGATCTACTTGGGTGTGCTCTACTTGTGTGCAGGGACTTAGTGAACCTGCTAGTTATCATCTACAGGAGCTCATCATCAAGTTTGGTTTGTGCTAGAACTTGTAGAGGGGGTTAATTTACATTGTTGGTTTCCTCTGTGGAAAACCGGTCTGACCGCTTTACCAAAGCGGTCTGACCGCTTCAAGCGGTCTGACCGGTTTTAGGAACCGGTCTGACCGGTTTCAGTGCTGACAGTGTGAAAAAGTTTGTTATTTGCAGAATTCACCTATTCACCCCCCCTCTAGGTGACATCAAGGTCCTTTCAATTGGTATCAGAGCTTGGCCTCACATCCAAGCTTAACCGCCGTGAGGAAAGATGTCGACCGCTTGTGAGGTAAACTATGAGCCACTAGCTAGAGACGGCTCAAACTATTCAATTTGGTCTTGTAATGTGCTTAATGATCTTAGGACTATGAGTCCTATCCTTGAGAGGGTTGTAGTTGAAGGCATTGATCGTCCGAACGTTGATTGGAGCATATCCAACCCAACCGAAGATGAGATGAATTGCTTTCAACTCAACTCTCGTGTCGCTAACTTCTTATTTGATGTTGTGAGTGATGAAGTTAGAGAATTGATTCTAGAAGATGAAGCAACTCTATTCGATGCTCATCTTATTTGGGCTAGAATTGAGAAGCTATTAGGCAACATCAAAAGCGACAAACAAGACCAAACAAGAGCCAAGTCACATGAGGAGTGTACTACAACAGCAAGTACATGCACCAAGCCTCATGTGACAACCACCGTGGAGCCACAAGAGCAAGACGGCTCAGCTTGCCGCTTCTCTGCAGAAACCGGTCCGACCGGTTTCCCAAACCGGTCTGACCGGTTTGGGCAGGAAGCGTGCAACTAGCCACAAGAAGGGAGGCCGACGCCGTGCGAGCAAAGTTTCAAGCTCACAAGCTATATCATCTTCCAATGATGATGTAATCATGCTTAACAAGTCCAAAGAGAAGAGAAGGCGGAAAATTCAAAGGATGAGACTATCCAAGCTCTCATCAAGGAGCTTGAAGAAGTCAAACTCTCAAACGCCACATTGGTTTGTAAGTATGAAGCAATTGTTGATGATTATGCTTGTGACACTCTTCATATGGCTTCCATTGAAAAGGAAAATAAAATGCTTAAGCAACAACTAGGATTGCTCACTAGTAAGCATGAGAAGCTACAAGTGAAACATGAAGAACTTTTGTGTTCTCATGAAAAACTTGTAGAATCATATGCTTCATTAGATATTGCTCATGAGATTATGATTAATTCATTAAAATCTATTGAATCTCAAACCCACATATGCACATGCTCTCAAATTCAATATAATTTATCATGTGCTAACCCATGTTGCTCTCAAGCAAAACGATCTTGGTATGATGAAGTGTGTGTAGAGTCTTGTGATGACCTCCTTGCACAAGAAAATGAAGAACTCAAGCAAGAGGTGGAAAGACTCTCAAAGAACTTGACAACTCTCAAAAAGAAGAGCAATGCACGACCTTTTCAAGATAACCGTGAATCCATGGTGAAGAAGCTTGAGAAGGGATCAACCGTGCAAAGCTCTTGCACAAATCAAGTCAAGTCCAACACACGCCAAGAGAGCAAGCCAATTCTCTCCAAAAGACAAAGAAATTTGGAGAAAAGAAGATGCTTCGGTTGCCTTGAGAAAGGGCATCAAATTGCTTCATGCCCAAGCAAAGTGGGACCACACCAAGAGAAGCAATTCTTCAAGCTTAACAAAGGCTTTCTCAAGGCACAAGGAAAATACAAGGAAGAATTGGCCACCGAGCTACACAAGAAGAAAACAATCAACATCAAGCATAAGACATGCTACACATGTCGGGAGAAAGGACACTATGGTAACGATTGTCCCAATGGTAAAACTACTAAACCCGACATTGTCCATTCTATGCATATGAAGCTTGGGGATTCTCCAAATGCCCCTTGTGCCTCTAAGGTGATTTGTTCTCCAAAGAGTGGCACAAGAGGAATTTGGGTTCCTAAGCATATTTGGACTAACAACAACGGACCCAACATGAGTTGGGGACCAAAGCATGCTTGATGAGATTGTAGGGACAAAGAGATGCATTGGTGACTTGGCTTGAATTACAATCTTCAATGATCAACTAGCAAGCCAAGAAAAGTTGCTTCCGCTATATACTCTATACCCAATGACATCTCGGTAACCCTTGTGCTTAATTGATTAGGTTTAAGTCACTAGTGCCTTTTATAGGATCAAGTGTTTCTAAGTGTTGAGCTTGGGACACTTGATAGTGACTTAGACTAAATTTATTGAATTCCATTCATATATGCCATGTGATGCTTTTAATGGCTCTCTAGTAGAGCAATATTGTGTTAAAATTGCAGTGGATCAAGTTCCGACGAAGTTTGAATCAAATCTCGGAAATCCACGCCATTTGGTACATGTCTGGCAAAACCGGTCTGACCGGTTTGCCAAACCGGTCTGACCGGTTTGGCCCAGACACTTGCAACTTTAGCACATTCTTGTTAATTGAAGTGTTTAATTAATATTTTAAGCATATGAAATGTGGTATGTTTAATTGCTCTTCTGTGGAGCAAAGTTTGATCATTTTTCAGAGTATACCACACAAGATCCGACACTACCAAACAAGAGCCAAGTCACATGAGGAGTGTACTACAACAGCAAGTACATGCACCAGGACGGAAGGGATCAAGCTAGATGGTAGTGACGTTCCTAACAAGGTGAAGGGCAAGTTGGTCTTGTAGCCGAGGGACTTTGTTGGTGGAAAGGTCTAGCATCTTAGTGTGGGTTCTATACGTCGATCAAGCCATATCAAGTGAAGCAATGTGAAGCATCTAATCTTTATTTGATCATATAGTGGAATGGCTTATGAATTCTTTCATACAATGGGAATTCTAAGTCATTGGCTCAAGATGGATGTGCTCATCAATATGAAGATGTTGAAGCCCTCAAAGTTGAGAATGATCAAGTATGGCATCAATGAAGATTTACAAGCTCAAGTGGTAGATTCTATTTATTGTTTTAATCTTGAGTTTAGGAATGCCGTACTATCAAGAGGGATGCAACATTAGTTGTCTTGGCATACACCAAAAAGTGCTCATAGATCAACCCATGAAAGCCAAGCATCCATTGGAGCATTTGTTACTCTTGGAGGTGATCCTCCTAGACGGCTAGGCGTCGCCGGTGAGCTACCTCGTGTGTGGTAAGCCACGGATTGTTTGTAAAGGCTGGCCTTGCCTCCTTCGTGGAAAAGGGCCAAAAGCTAGTGATACCGAGGAAAGTGGCTTGGAGTGGATAAGCCCGCCTTTCGTAGGCCCTCAACGGAGACTAGGATTCATCGTGTCTTGGTGACGGCCTTAGTGGCAGCGGTGAACTCCGAACTTCAGGTAAGTTAACTTTATGCATGGAGAGAGAGCAAAGAAATAGAGTGTGGTCTCAATAATTTCCCATATGTTTTCAAGCATTATATGCTTTTCATAATTATTATGGCCTTTCGGCTATATATATAAATATATTATGCCATAAAAGTAACAAATCATATAAAGACAAATATATGCAAGAAAACAAATCCTACATAAAACTTCCTTCAAGCACTCGTGCCTAAGACTTTATTCCGGATCCGGGTTCTCTCGAGGAGAATCATTGCAATTAGAGAGGCAAGACAGGTGTCGACAGGACCAAAAGCTAGTGACACCGAGAAAGTGGCTTGGAGTGGATAAGCCCGCCTTTCGTAGGCCCTCAACGGAGACTAGGACTCATCGTGTCTTTGTGACAGCCTTAGTGGCAGCGGTGAGGTCCGAACTTCGGGAAAACATATCTTTGTCTCTTGTTTACCTTCACAAGTTCATTCTAGCAATATACATTCGCTTCCGCTTCGATCTACTTGGGTGCTCTAATTGTGTGCAGGGACTTAGTGGACCTGCTTGATATCATCTACAAGAGCCATCATCAAGTTTGTTTGTGCTAGAACTCGTAGAGGGGGTTAATTCACATAATCGGTTTTCTCTGTTGAAAACCGGTCTGACCGCTTCTCCAAAGCGGTCTGACCGCTTTAAGCGGTCTGACCGGTTTTGGAAACCGGTCTGACCGGTTTCTGTTGTACTGATTGTGTGAAAAAGTTTGTAATTTGCAGATTCACCTATTCACCCCCCCTCTAGGTGACATCAAGGTCCTTTCAATTGGTATCAGAGCTTGGCCTCACATCCAAGCTTAACCGCCGTGAGGAAAGATGTCGACCACTTGTGAGGTAACATATGAGATAAAACTGTGCAATTAGTTTTTGATTTCATATATATTTTGTACTCCATGCATGTCCCGATATTGATGAAAATCTTCTTTTTACATAGTAAAATTTAAGAGCCAAATTTGAGATCTAAACA
>OAMR01000956.1:15258-35234 GCA_900205405.1 Echinochloa crus-galli
AGGACAAGGAGAAGAAGGTGCTCACATAAATACGACACTGTAGCATTTCGTTTGTATTTGTAAAAAATTATTCAAATATTGATTAATTAGGCTCAAAATGTTCGTCTCGCAAAGTACAACAAAACTATGTAATTAGTTTTTGATTTCATCTACATTTAGTACTTCATGCATGTGCCGACATTTTAATGTGATGGAAATCTTCTTTTTGCATAGTAAAATTTATGGGTTAAATTTCGATCTAAACCAGGCCTAAGAGTTTCTCTTTTCTTTTCCTTCTGAAGATTATTGCTGAGTGAGACAATAATATTGCGGCCCGTCCGGTGGTTGGTTGCAGCAAAGCATGAAAGCAAAGCACTGAATTTTCCAAGCAGGATCAGGTCTGCTGATATGATCGATGCGCATGTGCTCGATCGATGTGACATTCCGTTCGCCCTACTAACCACTCATGTGCTAATGCTACGCTCAAATCTAGAGGGGTTCCGTCATGTACACTGCCGTTGGTTGATGGGATCGGAAGAGAGAAGAAACAAAATTCAAATCTTTGACTCATTTTAGAATTTAACTGCCGCTTTATCTTCAATAATAATTTGCATGTCCATCGATAGGAAGTTGTCAGTGGTGTTTTTTTAGTCTTGATATCTATCGATTCAGTCTCTCGGAGGTACTCGGAGAGTAGATTTAGTTCTTCCGCAAAAGAAAAAAAAAGAAAACTTTGACGAACTGTTGATTTCGTTTGGCTTGAAAATGACGAGCACAACACGAGGAAGAACTAGCTCCCCTTAGTCGTTGGTCTAAAGATTGAAAATGACGACGGCCCTAATGCTGTTTAGCGACAGCTGAGATTCTTTTCCCCAGCCGCAACAATAGAAAAACGCCTGTACTGCAGAATCAGATGCGTCTCAAGTAGCAGCCCATGCAGCCTCTTAACCCACTCACGCATAATCAAGGAGAGACAGATGAATGAGCGGAGACAGACAGCGGGGGATGATGAAGGATCGAAATGGCGACCAAATAGGGGGAGTGAATGGGAGCCGAAAAAAATTTCTTCTCAAAACTCGGCCTATGTCCCAAAGTCACTCGCCAAAGATTTCTCACAAGCTTGTCAAGGTAGCGTAGTCACAGCGGACCTACCAACCCTAGGAACAAGCTAGAACAAATTAACAAGCGAAAGCATAACTGAGGAACCAAAACGATTCGCAATCTGCCTGGGTCAACTCGGACCGTCCGCACAGGGGCGCGGACTGTCCGTGGTCTCGGCGGACCGTCCGTCTAGACAAGGCGGACCGTCCGTAAAATCACCTCAAATCTCCAGTAGCTCCAGGCCCTTTCGCGGACTGTCCGAGCTCCTACCGCGGACCGTCCGCCAGTGTCGCGGACTGTCCGAGGTGGTCACGCGGACCGTCCGTGAAAACACTTAGCCAAATCCAAGACAGCACCGTCGAACTCTTCTGCACGGACCGTCCGCCAATCACATGCGGACCGTGCGGCAACCTCGCGGACCGTCCGCCAACCCTACGCGGACCGTCCGAGAAACACGACGGACGAACACAACGAATAGCTACAGTAACCCGCGGATCTCTCCTCCCAAATCCATCACCGGATCTCCCAAACGGCTAGAGCTCTTGAGACGAAACTTTGGGGAGATGATTAGCACCCTAAGAGGATGTTATGCCCCAAAAATCTCGGCCTCTAACTCCCTTGTATAGTATATACTAGTATAATTATATTATATCCTTACCGTGAATTGGAAAACATCCCGCGTTTTTGTTTTAACAGGAGTTAATCGAAAGGAAAATCTTGTGCGCTTTGCTCGCGTATCAGCAATCCTTACTGCAGTTCTATCAGCATTTCATCAGACGATTCATCTAAACGAAGAATCGAGCCAATGACAAAAATAGCACAAAAAGGAACTCAAGGAGAGACAAAGAGATTCAACTAGCACTTGATTTCATTCCAACAAACAAAGGTCAGATTCTATACAAGACTAGCAACCTCCCAAACATCCTCCCGCTAAGATCGACATGAAGCACGGGCTAGCCTAGAGAAGCAAGAAAGAAAATGAACTAGGGTTCCAGAGAGATAACTTGCCATCCCCTCCACCTCCTATTTATATTAAGTGTCATGGTGAAGGGAAGTGACCATGCTACCCCTACAACTTAACTCTACGATACACGCCCTCAAGGGCAAAACAGTAAAGTTGCAGATAACTCCTCCGGCTGGGCACGCCGTCCATCCGGCCTTGCTTCCCTCCGACGCAAGCTCCCGGATCCCGCCACGCGTCCACCGCCTCGAAGCTTCCCGAACGCGCCCGGATCACCATCTCCGTCACGTTGGGCCTTCGGGCTCGGTTTTGAGGCCCAAACCGAGAAACCCTCCTCCGATGGTTTTGTGGCCCAACCATCAAACCCCGCGTACAAGCTTCGGTCGTTATCCGCCACCTTGCACCGGCTCCAAGTCCACGACCTCGTCTTTCTCTTCTTGCACCATGTTGACTGCACTTGATCCCGTCTGGGCACCGGGTCCCTCGAACCAAGCCTACTTGTCTCTCCACTCCTCGGAGGCCACTCTGGCTAAGACCTTTCGCGCTTGTTCTTCACCTGCACCAACGCAAACCAAGTCGCACCAACACCTGCAGTACTAGGCCAAGAGTCAGTCCACACACCGTTGTCAATCACTCATCACACTGAGAAGCGACCATCCACCGGTCCTCGGATACATATGGTCCTCAGATGACCAAGGTCTGCTAAATAGGATATGGAGTGCTGGGTTTATTCTGGGGATCATATAACATATAATAGATGGAGGATGAAGCAAGAGGGGTTGACTAGTTACAAAGTGGAAGACAAAGATCGGGCAAAGAAGATTGGATGACCGAAATGAAGGTACAGGTTAGGCAGGCACATAGGTCAAAACAGGTCTGGTCTTCGTTCATTTTTTTTAAAGAAAAATACAGATATGGTATTCAATGATGTCTACGGTGCTGTGACGCTGTTACTATACAAACGTCTTTTGCCAAGCGTCCGCACGTCAGGCCGGCATCAGCAGTTTGCACACATGAAGCCATCAAGTTTTGATAAAATAAAAGTGAGTGGCATGATGGTGCATCTCTGCTAGACAGGCGTACGGAACCATGTCTAACGGCCCTGCCGGTGCAAGGAACATGCCTTAAAACGAAGTGTCCTTGGCTCCTCTGAACAGCACAAAAGGTGTGGTGGTCTCGTCTTCGTCTCGGCTGGCCACCTGCTTGTACCGGCCACCCGAATGGACGAAACGACACATACGAGTAGTTTTCAGCTGTACCAACGCACACTCATTCAGCCATTCTCTCAGTCATGTTGCAAGGAATGATCAGTGTGCAGTACGCCTCTGCTCTCTGCTGACATGGAAAGGCAACCCGGGTTCAATAATGGCGTCTTCTTCTTCTTCTTTTCTTGAAAAGAAATAATGGCGTCTTCTATTCCGGCCTTTTCACACGGGATTTGCGTCAGTGGGCGACCGGAGTGCTGCATCCCAATCCCAGAAGAATAATCTCTGTCCAGTCTGATGTTCTGATCGAGCAGGAAACTCTTTTTTTGAGTGATAGCCGTGTAGGACAACACTGTCTGAGGCGAAGAGTGAGCAGTGGAGGTGAGCCGTGAATTTCCTAGGCCAGCGTCAGATCAGACTCGCATTTGCTACCCGTAGTAGGATTGGAATGTGACATTCCGTTCAGAATACCACTCGTGCAGCTTTATCTTGCAAGCCACCTCATCTCCCTGTAATCAAGGACCATTTCTGTATCTAAAGACCACCCCTGCATAAACATTTCCTAAGCCACCATCCAGTGGACCCGATAGATCAGGCGCTCTGATTCTGCCACTCTGGCGTCAACCGCGTCAATGAGCTCAGCCTCGAAGATCATTACCACCCCCGAATGGTCAAAGTAATCTGCTTGTACTTGAAAATAGAAGAGATCAAGAGATCAACACCGCAGTGTCAAGAGTAGTTGGCGTCCAGTACTGGAAAAAAACGAGCAACGCGAGCACCTTCAGAATTGTCCATGGTCCAAGAATTGAAAACGACGACACGGATTAAGACGTGATAAAGGTTTAGCGACAACCAAATTCTTAATGCAGCCGGGCAAGTACAAAAGCAGATGGAGTGATGTATAAGATGCGTCCCAAATACTAGCTGATTAAAGGGCCCATGCTAGCAACGCGAGCCGGATGATGATTAGTCAATACACGGCAGCTGGCTCCAATGAACAAAAAAATAAAGCGGCTAGAAAGGGGTGGTGAGTAGCGAGAGAGGAAAAACTGATCATCTTGCCGCAAAAGGTTCGTGACAACTTGAGCTGGAAAACGAGCAGCTTAGATGCGTGAACGCGTATACGAGAGAAGTCTTTCAGCATGGAAAGGTAACTGTGAGTTGTTCACCTAAATATTCACGGAATTTCAACAAGGTACTACCTCCGTCCATGAAAAAAATGCAACTATTGTATCCCAAAAAGTCAAGCACTTTAAAGTTTAATCAAATTTATATAAAAAATACTAACATGTATAATATAAAATAATGATTATTAGATTAATTATAAAATATATTTTTATACTAAATCTATTTTTATACATTTAGATTAATTATAAAATATATTTTTATACTAAATCTATTTTTATACATTAATTATAAATGATTGTATAAATTTGATCAAAGTTAAAATTGTTTGGCTTCTTGATAAGCGAGAGTTGCGTTCTTTTATGAACGGGTAGGAACTACAGGCAACCAAAGAGGAATAAGAAATCCCTATTCAAGCACAGTTCTAGAATCTGGACCTTTTCACAGGAGAAAAGGAGATTACTTTGACCATTCGGAACAGCTAAACAGCTCTACACTAATGAGAAATCCTAGGAGTCTCTAGGATACGGAATTAAAACACTAGCTTGAATCGTTAAACAGCTCGTATTGTGGTAAGCTATGCATGTGATTTGGTAGGGTTCTCCTTCTGACACATGGGGCAAAACGAAAAGTGCAAGGAGCACATCCGAACTAGAACATGTTTCAATGAATTGTAAGGACCACTCAAAAAAGGTCCAAACCAGCCAAAATGTCAAGACTAAAAAAGCCCAGTACCTTCTTGTCATCATTGTGACGAGGAAAGCACAAAATTTATCCAGCTCAAATCCACTCTAGATGGGTGCCACCACTAGTTCCTATGTAACAGAAGGGTAATCTGAATAAGAGAAGATTCCGTAGCGTAGGTCTAATGGCAGACAAATCCAACCACAGCAGGAAAAGGATCAAAGAACATAGTACAACTAACCAGGCCCTAGTAAAGAAACATCTTACTTTGTTATGCGAAGTACGTTTCCAAAAAATAATAAACTTTCTTAGGGACAGGCTGTCGGCATGAACACATGAATAGCTTGGCCATATCTACCAGAACTACTTTCAACTAAAATACAGCAGCAAAGTAAAAAAGGGGTAAAAACTGCATCGATGAGACGATGACTAGACTAGTTGGTTCTATAGAAGTGATGAATTGTAACTTTCATCAGGAACAAGCAGCACAGCGCACAGAAAGTAAAGAGGTTCTGAACCACAAATATTCACCAGGCAACCAAATAGTCAGACAAGCTACATGAAAGAAGGCACCTTAAGATACAAACAATGCGAAAGCACGGATAAACATGGGCTGAAAGTTCAACAAACATCACATGCACGTCCCAGCTAGCACCCAGCCAACAGTCGACTGCTAGAACCTTTACATGCTGTGGAAGGAAAGGACAAGAATCAGAGACAGAACAAAAACTGAAGGAAATTATTTCAAGTATATGGTAAACAGGAACTTCAGTGGTTTCAGATCAGATGCAAGAGCTCCATAAACGCTAAAACCCTGCTTCTAACAGTGCAGTTCCCAAAAGTTCCAGGTAGCCACAGAATAACCAGGGACATGTTGGAGGTTGGGAACTATAGAAGCAGCATTATAGTGAAACTCTCGTCAAATAAGATGAAGATGGTCAAACCAAACAGAGCTAAGTTCACGAGTTGAAGGGATTGTTAGCTATCCTCAAACCTACAAGTTCAAGTGACTGTTAGCTAAATTCAAGTCTGGTTTCCTAGGTACACTGGTCTCTTTGTAATAATTATATAACATTTGCTCAGGCAAATTCAAGTCTGCACAGTGTCCATTTATTAGAAAAAAAAAGTGGGTTGCACAGTGTAGCTTGGATCAATGATATATTCATGCTGCCCAGAGCAACGATTGTTAGCTATCCTCAAACTTCACAAGTTCAAGTGATTGTTAGCTATCCTCAAACTTCACAAGTTAAAGTGAATACCTCAATTGAACTGCATAATTTAGCATGCACCTCTACAGCTCTACCTACATCACCTACCTCAAGCCAAATAAATGACATAATAGTTTCTATCACATTTAAATTAAAAATCTAAAAAAATACAGTTTGTAATTTAGTAATGTGCAACATATACAGGAGAAATATGCAGCATTGGTGCCTTCACAAACAGCTCTATCTTGTAAAGAATGGTTTACCCAACAAATATAGGGTAACTACTCTCCAGAAAGTTGGAACTTATCAAACAGAGATGATACAAACCAAATGAAGTTCAGTGCTAACCTGGATTCAAGAGCACCTCACTTTACAATTCATCCACACGAAGTATCTGCAGAAATTAACATCAACTCAAGATATTAGCTAAATTAAGCATGCAGGACCTTGGCATGATACATGCAAATGAATTTTGTCTATCTCTCTCTTAATGAAATGACAGGCAGCTCTCCGGTGTCGTTTGAGAAAAAAAATTGTCATTGAACCCATCATAAAGATCACTACTAAGAGCAACTCCAGCAATAGCCCTTAATCAAGCCCTCCAAATATCAAATAAGGGCTTCCTCTATTTTTAAGGGTCTCAAATCTTAGTTTCAACTCCAACAATAGCCCCTAAGAATGGAGACCTCCCTAGAGACCCCCTAGGAATGGAGGGTGGGGGGAGAAATTTGGAGGCCTCCCCAAAATACGGGGCCAAGTAGGGGCCCTGCTGGAGTTCAACTTTTTTGTTTGGCCCTCTAAATTTAGCTTGGAGGGCTTGTTTAGAGGGTCTGCTGGAGTTGCTCTAAGTCACTAATAATGATACAGGCAAGCTCGAACAAAGAGAACTTTTAGGAAGACTTTCTAAGTTTCCAGGCAGCAACTCATAAGATCATGTTAGCATACAGCTTAATACACCGAAAAATTAGCCCAAAGATAGTCTAAATGTTAGCCAGTCCTTTCACCAATCGAAGCTGCAGGCATAAACTTCTTCATTTTGTATAGCAATATTCACACCTCAATTAGTCCATAAAGCTATTAAGAAAACACAAGCTATCCTACAGAAGGTAATAAATGTAACATAATATACTTCTCCCTTTTTTCTCTCAAACACACAGGACATACTTCTCACGGAAAGCATAACCAATAAGTTCGAGTTTTATTTACTGGTCGTTACTAGTTAGCTAATCACAAATACTAGATCACCATTTTTTCTGTAAAACTAAATCACCCAAGCAAATAACTTATTTTCGCACTACTTTTTGATACAGAAGTGAAGCGAAAACGTCTCCTTTGGAGACATGACAGCAAAACCTGAGTTGAATTAGTAAAAATTGTAACTGGGTAGACTTGCAAGATTGTGCAGCACAGTACAACAAAAAATAAAAGAAAATGATGCAATTCTTTTCACTATATAGCATGATTTGGATTTCAAAATGGACCCCACTGCCTAAATCCTACCATGCCAGCAGGCAAGCTGAACTGCACTGCAGCTACAGGTTATCCCCATTTCAGCTTAAGACAGAGCTAAATGGGGGAGCTCATTTGGGGTATAAGTTGCAGACCTATACGAAGAAAGCAGATAAGTTTAGCACAGGTTCAGATACTGTAGGGTGTAGGGTAGGCTTACAGCTCACTTAATGGACAAGGGGAAGATAAAATTCTTTACACAAAACATATTTATTCAATGATTGATTAGCACAAGCAAAACAACAAGCATCATGTTGTGGTCAGAGCTGTGGGGTCCAGTCACCTCCAGCTCCAACTAAAGTAAACACCAAGTGCGGGGATGGAAGCTGGCACTTGGCTGTGATCTGCAGACAGCAGGGGGTTTCCGAACTCATGCCAGTTCAGGAGACCAAGAAAGGAGATCAGATTGATTGCAACAAGGCACAAGCCCAGTCTCCTGCCATCCTTTGCTGACAGTGAGAGTGGGAGAAGGCCATGCCTTGGTTTCAATGCTAAGATGGGTAATTGGGTATTAAAGGAGGCAGATTTGCAAAATTACAGAATTGCCAAAGGGATATGCATTTTCTATAACATAAACAAACTACTCGTTAGTAATATGGCAGACATTATTACAACAAACTTTATTTACTGGTGAACTTTAGTATCCAGTATTAGAGATCAAATACATCCAACTATATCGTTGCCACTGATGTGAATGACAACCTAACTTCTTTCTAGGTTTATCACTTTGTCTGGTCCCAGTCAGCTATCCGAGCATGCCTAGGCATGGAAGAACTGATTCTAGTAAATTTCCCATTGAGAATCTAATTCAAGTGCTTCTGCTTCCAGCTAAATACTACAGGTGAATAAAAACATGAAGTGTACATTAACTGAGGATAAACCGTCTTCAAGCATAGGACAAACCATCTTCAAGCATAAGATAGAACTAGTTCCAGAATTATTAGTTCCAGACTTAAAGAAAACTAAACCAAGTAGTGCAAGACAAGTATATGCTCGTGGTTTATATATTAGATCCATCCATAGATGCTCGTGGTTTATATATTAGATCTATCCATAGAAAAAATGTGAAGCAAAACAAAGGCATGTAATTCAAATGTGAAGCAAAGCAAACAGAAATGCATGACTTAAAAAGCCCTATGATTGCTAAACCTACACGCCATTCACTAGCTTGCTCCACCAAACAGTCAAGTTCCACAAATTACTATATTACTAATTAACTTTTAGCATTCTGCTTCATATGGTAACATATAGTAAGTTGTGGAACTTACTATATGTTACCACATAGTAATGCAAGCGTAAGAACCTTACTATTTGGGGCATTGAAAATTGTCTTCAGCCAAAAAAATATTTCAATAATGCAAGCATAAGATCACAACACACAAAGGCAAGCAGCAGGAGCATTTCGCCAAAGACTGATGTGACCATCCATGGACATTCGAGAGCTGAAAATTTCTCTTCAGCGTGCCCCAAACTTTTCAGCTTTTCGATATGCATGTATGGCCATAGCATGTGTGGACTAAATGCCCCTGCCATTTGCCTTTCAGAGCTCTGGCCTAATGCATGCACTACTGAAAATTTTTTGGCTCAAGAGAATTGAATTTCACAGTAATTGCACTGGTTCAATAGAGGTAACACCTGTAAAAACCCAAAACATTACCTATTTGGGAACAAACCCATCTTACCAAAAAGTCAAAACTGCCATCTAAATAAGAACATTCTTGCTAAAAATGGCTATTCAGCTTAGAATGGCTACTTAGTTATGTGCAAATTTGTAGTTGTAGTGCAAATTATATTATTGAGTTAAATTTTTGGTACATTTCCTACAGATAATGAAGGCGGGCATTAGGACATGACAGAAACGTCCTCCTTCAGCCATTTGCTGATAATGGTACGAGAGAAGACCATGCCTTGGTTTCATTTCAAAGGATAGATAGATAGTAGGTGAGTTAGCATAGTATCAGAAGCTGTAGGGTAGGCTTATTACAGCTCACGTAATGGATAAGGGGAAACAATTTATTTACACAAAATATATTTGAGTTCAATGATCCATTGGTTGCACGAGCCAAACAGAAGGGATCATGTGTGTGATCAGGCCACCAGGGGTTGTGGGGTTTGGCTGCCTCCCATGTCAAACCAAAGAAAATATTAGGTATGGCATCCAGTAATAGATGGTCGGGGCGCCAGGCAGAACCTGGTACTTGGCTGTGATCTGCAGACTGCATAAGTCGCTCGCATTCAGGCTAATACAGGATACCAAGAAAGAAAGATCAGATAACCACAAGGTAAATGCCCAGTCTACTTCTGTCCTTTGTTGACAAAGTTAGGGGAGAAGGGCGCATAGCTAAGCTGGGCAATTGAGGAGGCAAGTTTCCAGTCTACGACAATACTAACTTCTGGGTTAGTGTATGACAGACATCTAGTCTGTTTGCTACAGAACTTTTAGCATCTGTATTATGAGGCCCGATACACAAATAGTAAGAAGATGAGTATCGCGTACTAACTTCTTCTTGGGTTGTCACTTCATGTGCTCCAAGTACTAGCAGGCTAACCTATATGGTACACCTACGCATGTGGGAAAGAGATCTGACAAATCTACCAATGAAAATTCTAATATAAGGCTTCCAGTCAAATGTCCTAAAAAGTGGAAAATAAACATAAAGTGATGATTAGCTAGGGATAGACTATCCCCTCAAGCAGAGGATAAAATCAAACTTCCATAATTTATTGCTTCCAGACTTTAAAAGAGAAAACAGAGTATAGACTATTGACATACAGATAGAATACTCATGCTTTATATTGTAGATCCATAAATAGTAAAATGTGAAGCAAGGAGAACAGACATGCATGTACTGTGTGAACCTACATGAAAATTGTGCATGACAAAAGCCATTTGACCGCCAAGGCACCAGACCTACTCACAGAATACTAGCTTGCAACACCAAGCACCAAACAGTCAAGGTACACAACTCATTATATAGTACCTCCGTTCATCATTATATTACGTTTCCGACAGCCAATTTGGCTTGAGTCCAGTTCATTTTTTGTGTCTGAAACGTCATCTAAAGATGAACAGAGGTAGTACTATCACGCAATGTGGACCTGCTAAAAGGTAACTAGCCAAATAAGGTCCATATTGATGGGAGGAAGAGTGTGCTGTGCAGAAGCTATTCGCTGTGATTCATGCTAATTATGTATATTCACCTTGAAGAGACTACTTAGTTGTATGCAGAACAACCTACAGTTTGCAAGTTCTGACTAATTGATTGTACATTTCTAAGGCACACTATATAGTTGTGAGTCAATTTTGGCATATTTC
Source organism: Echinochloa crus-galli (assembly GCA_900205405.1). NCBI lineage: Eukaryota > Viridiplantae > Streptophyta > Magnoliopsida > Poales > Poaceae > Echinochloa > Echinochloa crus-galli. The sequence continues at coordinate 26,347 of OAMR01000956.1, forward strand.
ATATAGATGATAAGGGAGGCACTAACACATGCACAGCAGGACAACTAATAAATCAAGCAAAACGTATTAAATCAGTTACCCTTGTGCTCCTCAGTAGCATCATGGTACTCAGCCTCCTCCTCGGGCACAGGGTGTAGCACATCCTCCGCACCCACCGCTGCCGCCTGCCCATCCTCCGCGGAGCCTTCATCAGGGAAGCGCACGACGACGACGGGGCAGACACAGTGGTGTACGCAGTAGTCGCTGACGCTGCCGAGCCTCCCCTTGCTGGTCCTCCGCGCGGCGCCGAAGCCCTTGCTCCCCATGATGACTGCGCTGAGCCCGAGCCTCTCGACCTCGAGGCAGAGGCGCTCCTTCATGTCGTGGTCCTTGACGATGTGGATCTTGTAGGGGATGGCCGCGTCCTTGAGCGGCCTGGCAAGGTCGTCGGCCTTTGATGCCGTGAAGGCGTCGTAGTCGTCCTCCATCCTGCGCGCGGCGGCCTCGGAGTCGTCGTCGCCGTCCGCGCCGCCGGAGAAGAAGACGCCCGGGGACTCGGGCTGGAGCGAGGCCGGCGGGGGCGGGCGCGGGGTCGGCGCCTTCACCGGCGGCGGCGGCGCCACCAGCGGTAGGTCGACGGAGGAGGGGGCCGGCGGGGCCTGCATCGCGGGATCTCCTGCGGCTATCGCGAGGGGGAGAGGGGATGGGATGGGATGGGGAGAGCTCGCTTTGGGAGTTGCTTAGCGGGGAGGGAGAGGAAGGGGAGAAGGTACTGGAAGGAATGGAAGACTTGGAAGGCGTCAAGCGGAAGTCTGAACGAGGGGATAAACTTGTCACGAGCTGGAGGAGTCAGGACGAGGAGGAGGCTCGGAAATGGACGGTTGCGCAAGGGGGGTGGATAAGGACAGCGTTCGGACGGGTCTGAGATCCAACGGCTTGGATTAAAACTCGTGACAGTCGCTGTTCCTTATCTAATGCCTTTTTTTTTCCTACTTGGTACGGAGTAGCAACTAGCAAAAGAACTGTCACGGCTGTGTCGATTTCATCCCATATTTTATACGAAGATTTGGAGAGAAAAATGCCTACTTTGATCTATTTTCAAAAATATTGTTAGGAAGGGATTGGGCAAAACTATTGCTACTATTTCCGAGTCCTACGGGCACGTTTGGTTGCCAGCCAAAACTTACCACCGCCGACGCCTAACCTGCGGCGCCGATTTCAACCGCTACACTCGCCACATGCGCCACACGTAAAATTAACTGCAAAGAGATGTGGCCGCCGCATTTATTTCACCAACCAAACAAATAAATTTTTTTGTGGCGCCGCCTAAGCTTGGGCGTGGCATCCCATGGCGGGGAACCAAGCACGCCCTATTACTACTATTTTCGAGTCCTCTTTCTTTGTTTCTTTGTCAAACAATTTTTTTATAATAACTGTCCAACGATTGACTACCATTGGAGCGTAATTTTTCAGCAGTGTAGAGGCAAACGATATAACCGCGAGTCATTGTCAGCGGACAGCACAGGGCTCGCACTCTGGACTTTTATGGCCTGTTAAGACTGACAAGTGGATCCATTCCAAATGACTGATACACAATCCATATAGGCCCTTAAAAAGAAAAAAGAAAACAAAACCTTGGGCATAGCACGGGCTAAAAGTCCATTAGGGAAGAATCCTTGTAAATCTCCGAGGCCACAACGAGCAATAAAAACTGCAGCCCATGCTGTTGCTGCCGTGTTACCTCTGACGGGCATCATGATGCTGATTTGTTCTGGAATTTGCGATAAGCATTGTGCATCCAAGGGAAACCATTAGCTTATCCTGCTGCACGTGGTTTCCTTCCTCCAGTTCATCGGCTGCAACTTGCAAGGCCGTTAAGATAAGTAAAGGTCCAACGATCATTACGTTTCATGAGCACCACGATTTGGGATTATCCTTTTTGGGGTCAAAAGTGCACATGCCCATGAACCACCATAGTTAGGTCTTCTCATACCGATCGAATTCAGGCGGCAGCACTTTGTTTCGGTTGCGAGGAACATTCTGGTTACGGAATCATCTAGCTGCATCCTCGGGGTGGCTATTGATTTTAGCTTATTATCTATGCATTTCGTCGGCGGCTTAGCCTGGAATGAACTGACTAAATTATTTGCACAAAAAAGGCTAAACAATATGACAATAATTGAAGGGAACATAGCGTGTCGCCAACGGAATAAGAACACAGCATGAGACAATGTGAAAGACAGAACATGAAATCCAGCTATATGTGTCCGCATGGGTTTTACTAAGGTACTCTAAGGTTTGTTTGGTTTAAGCCTACGAGTAGCTGCCTGGGCCAGGCAACGTGCTCAGGCCGTCGATTTCGTTGGCCTGGGGTCACGATTGCTGTCTGGGAGCTGCTGCCTGTCTCGGGACTCGAACTCCAAACATGTCCTAAATATGGACAGTAGATTTAACAACATGAGATAATAGATTTAATATTTATTATCTATACTTTAAATAAAAAAGTGGAAAAATCTTCTATTAAATCTAACTTTGCATGAATCAGATGTACCGTTTCTTTTTCCCCTCTCACACGATTATGGATCCAACTTGCATGCAATCAGTTGTACCATTTTCTTTTTTTCCTTCTCACGTGATTATGGCCAGTCCAGAAGAACCTGATGGACCCTTTCTTTTTGCAGAAAACCTGACATGGACTTGGGTACGCTAGAAAAAGAACATGTTTGTCCCTCTCACGTGATACGACCAGCAGTTGCAATCTGTTAAAAAAATTATTTTGTCATGCCTAATATATAAGCTATTTCTTTTGGATTGTACAAATCATGTCTATGATTATTTTTGACATTGCAAAAAACAGGGGCAAGCGAGAGGTTGCTGCAGTTTAGAAAACTTTTTGTGCACTTCTCACGTGTAACAATCGTGTTGTGTCTATCCTCGCTTTGCGCAATAGGATTGGCCTTTGATTTGAACAATTTGCCCATCTTTCTCTTGCCATATAAGCACCATGTCCACACCCTTCCCTTTGCCTTGTTTTTGCATCATGTACCCTTGTCATCCCGTTGTGTTGGTGTGTCATTGAAATGGGCCGCCTGGGCCGATTCCGCAAATAGACTGCAGCTGATGTGCCGATGAACAGGATAAATGTCAAAAGCTCGCCCGTCACCTTTAATTTGTGTTTCAAAGTTATGCAAAGGACTAAAGTAGAGAAGTGGAGTAGACAGCCAGCAGACCATCAACATATATAATACTGAAAATTGAGGCATGTATATTGTTAGATATATGGGCTGGCCCATATAAATAATCCTTAATAATTCTCAAAAGCTCATTAGTGTTGAAGGGGTACACCATCTATTAGTACCGTATTGCTAATTGATGATGGTGTGGTCGTTTTCCTCCATATAAATACGGATCACATCTTCTTGAAAAAGACGCACCACCTCTACTTGAAAAAGACGCACCACAGACTACTACATACGAGGATCCTCTAGGCTTGGGAACACTCAAGGAAGTCTGTCCGCAAGGTCTTCGCCACGGCTCGTCTCGATCTGGCGCTGCGAAAGCTAATCGTATGCGACGTCGGTTGTTGCGCACCGTCAACAACATCGTCATCGCCCCGACGGCACTCGTCACCACGGCTGCACCTGCGTCTAATAAGTATGTACGCCGTGAACCAATTTGTTCTTTCATCATGTTTTCTGAGATCATTATGATGTGCTTGGTGATTACTAGTATGTTAGAGATTTGCATGCTATGTTTTATTTTTATCATGTTTTATTCAGTTTAGAATTTAATCATGAAATTGCCTATTTTTCTATCATATACATGACCATGCAAAGGGTAAGAATGTTGGTATGAAACTACAGTAACTCCCAAGAAATATTTACCAATGTATATGCAAACTCAAATGGTCAATTTGCTTCCTATATATAGTTTGTGCAGTGAAAAATATGTGTAGTTTCTGCTAAGATGCAGCCAAATCTCAATTTAGCTATGCTATACATAAAAACGTTGCAAATGTATTTGTCTTGCAAAAGAACAACATATATAATACTGTGTCACTATAGCTCGTTAAAGAGACAAAGATTTGTGGTCGGAACTACGGTTAGCAGAATCAATTCCACATAGTGCATCTAGATACTGAGCACGCATATCCAGTGATGCCATTGCCGTGCCATCAAAGGGTTAAAAGCATATCCATCGCCATGCTCATAGATACGGCAAGATAGATTAGGAGAACCCAACAGGCTAGCAAGGGTATAGATTAGGAGAACCCAGCAGGCTAGCAAGGGTATAGATTAGGAGAACCCAGCAGGCTAGCAAGGGTGAGTGGAGTATTTTCCTAGCGAGGGAAAAAAGGAACAATGGATAATATAGATTCGGAGAACCCAGCAGGCCAGCAAGGCCAGCAAGGATGAGTGTTTCATGGCGAGGGAAAAAAGGAACAAGTGATGCCATTATCGTGCCATCAAAGGGCTAAAAGCGTATCCATCGCCATGCTCATATATACGGTAAGATAGATTAGGAGAACCCAACAGGCTAGCAAGGGTGAGTGGAGTGTTTTCCTGGCGAGGGAAAAAAAGGAACAGTGGATAAGATAGATTAGGAGAACCCAGCAGGCCAGCAAGGGTGAGTGGAGTGTTTTCCTGGTGAGGGAAAAAGGAACAAGGGTGAGTGGAGTGTTTTTCTGGTGAGGAAAAAAAGGAACAATGGATAAGATAGATTAGGAGAACCCAGCAGGCCAGCAAGGGTGAGTGGAGTGTTTTCCTGGCGAGGGCAAAAAGGAACAAGCCAGCAAGGGTGAGTGGAGTGTTTTCCTGGTGAGGGAAAAAAGGAACAAGGGTGAGGGAAAAAAGGAACGATGGATAATATAGATTAGGAGAACCCAGCAGGCCAGGAAGGATGAGTGGAGTATTTTTCTGGCGAGGGGAAAAGGAAGTGTCGTGCCATCAAAGGGTTAAAAGCATATCCATCACCATGCTAGATAGATTAGGAGAACCCAGTAGGCCAGCAAGGATGAAGTGATGTGCCATCAAAGGATTAAAAGCATATCCATCGCTATGCTTACAGATATGGCAAGATAGATTAGGAGTGGAGCGTTTTCCTGGCGAGGGAAAAAAGGAACAAGGGTGTGAGAAAAAAGTTCTATGGATAAGATATATTAGGAGTCCCGGCGAGGGAAAAAAGGAAGTGTCGTGCCATCAAAGGGTTAAAAGCATATCCATCGCCATGCTAGATAGATTAGGAGAACCTAACAGGCTAGCAAGGATGAGTGGAGTGTTTTCCTGGTGAGGGAAAAAAGGAACAAGTCATGCCATTGTCGTGCCATCAAAGGGTTAAAAACATATCCATCGTCATGCTCACAGATATGACAAGATAGATTAAGAGAACCCAACATGCCAGCAAGGTAGTGTTTTCCTGATGAGGGAAGAAAAGGAACGGTGGATAAGATGGATTAGGAGAACCCAACAGGTCAGCAAGGATGAGTGGAGTGTTTTCCTGGCGAGAGAAAAAAGAACAAGTGATGCCATTGTTGTGCCATCAAAGGGTTAAAAGCATATCCATCGTCATGCTCACCAATACGCCAAGATAGATTAGGAGAACCCAGTAGGCCGGCAAGATAGATTAGGAGAACCCAGCACGGGTGAGTATAGTGTTTTCCTGGCGAGGGAAAAAAGAAACCGTGGATAAGATGGATTAGGAGAACCCAAGAGACGAGCAAGGATGAGTGTAGTGTTTTTCTAGCGAGGGAAAAAAAGGAACAAGTGCCGTGCCATCAAAGTATTAAAAGCATACCAACACCATGCTCACAGATACGACAAGATAGATTAGGAACCCAGCAGGCCAGCAAGAGTGAGTGGAGTGTTTTCCGGCGAGGATATCTCAAGCTGTCCAAAACAAGAGCCCTCTCGCCGGCCGGTAAACTGCGGCGGCCGCCGGTCGGAGCACGGCTTCACTAGTCACTACTCCTAGGTACCAGCAACAAGTCAACAACGAGTGGGATGATGTGGATAACCAAGCGACATCAGCTAAAACCGCCAGCTCGCCGAAGAAATGATGGCGGCGACTCCTCCTGGCCATCGTCCCAGCCAGAACGGCGACATGTAGCCGGGAGCGACCACGGCGAGCAGCGCGACGTACGCCGTCGCGACGGCGGCGATGGCGACCACGAGCAGGACGAAGAGCAGGTACGGTCTCTTGCTCCACCGCCCCATGATCCCGAGCGCGAACGGGTACAGCAGCAGCAGGACCCACGCGTTGAACGCCAGCCCGCCGGCCGCGGCGGCGACCAGCGCCAGCGGCCACCCGAAGGCCGCCGCCCTCCCGACCGCCGCGCCGATGGCCGCGACGTTCACGGCGATCACCACCACCGTCGGCACCAGCAGCGGCGCCCACTGCACGTCGTACAGCTCCGCGAACCCCTCCCCCGCGCCGACGGCGGCGGCGGCGGCGGACTGCGGCTTCGACGTCAGCTTGAACGGCAGGCCCTTGAGCCCGACGAGCCGGAGCATGCTGTGCAGCACCGCCGCCGGGTACACGCCCGTCGCGCCGACCATGTAGAACTGCTCGTTCCGGCACCAGTCCAGCAGCGTGAGCCCCGCCCACGTGACCTCCACCGCGCCGCTCACCTCCATCATGGCGATGCCGGCGAACAGGTACGCCGCGTAGGTCGCGAACGGCTTCTGGATGTAGAACTCGCCGCCGCCGGAGAGCCACATCAGCGGCAGGAGGTCGTAGACGAAGATGAACGCCGCCGCGACCGGGTACGCCGTCATGTTGGCGTAGGCGACGCGCTGCATCAGGCGCAGCCGCCGTCCGGCGAGGATCGGGCTGTGCCGCCAGGAGAAGAACATGTCCAGGGACCCCCCCGACCAGCGCAGGATCTGGTGCAGCCGCTCCGTCAGGTTGATCGGCGCCGTGCCGCGGAACGCGTCGGGATCCATGGCGCAGTACATGGAGCGCCACCCCTTGCCGTGGAGCCGGAACCCGGTCACCACGTCCTCCGTCGCGATGTTGTACACCCACCCGACGGCGCCGCCCCACTCCGTCCCGTCCTCGTACGCGCAGGCCGCGACGCCGGCGAGCTCCGCCGCGAGCGGCCCGTCGAGCGGCGGCGGCGCGGCGGGGCGTCCTTGGTAGTGCGTGGTGGCGAGCGGGACGGAGTTGATGAACGGCATGGAGTCGCCGAGCTGCCGGCGGGGGTTGTCCGGGAGCTGCTTGTTGGAGGCGCCGCCGTCGGGGTGCCAGCGCGGCGGGTCGGCGCCGTAGAGCGCGGCGCGGCGGAACATGCAGCCGGTGCCGACGTAGGAAGGGCCCTGGATGCCGTTGAGGCCGAGGGAGGTGGCGTCGAAGAAGACGCGGTTGTGGTTGCAGTACCGGTCCGTGGGGTCCACGCCGTCGAAGCGCTGCGGGAACTGCACGAACGCCGTGTCCTCGCCGTGGCGGGCGTCGAGCATGAAGCACATGGCGGCGCGGAACGCCGACGAGTTGTTGATGTAGTGGTCGCCGTCGAAGTTGATGACGAAGGGCGCGTTGGAGAGCAGCGCCGACACGCGCAGCTGCACGTTCATGGCGCCGGCCTTCTTCTGGTGGTCGTACCCGGCCGCATCTCCCTCGCGATGTACACCAGCATCGGGAGGCGCACGTCGACGGCGCTCAGGTCCAGAGGGTTGCCGGAGCTCGCCGGCGCGCCGAGCTGAGGCTCCTCGCCCGGATGGTTCAACATAACCTGTTACGACCAGAGCATCACATTTGATTTGATGATTCTGTTGGATGAACCAATCAAAAGTTTCAAAACGAATACAGATTAATTTCGTAGTGCGTTGCAAATTTGATCTCTACCTGAACAATAGCAGCGTGCTGTCCTTTCTTGTGGTTTTCAGCCGGCTCAATCCACGTGCCAGGCCAATGCGTTCCATCGGCCATGTACGTCGGCGTTGCACCTTTGGCACCGTCACGGCCGTACGCCGCCGACCTCTGAGGGATGACGGTGAACAGCGCGGCCAGCCGCTCCTGAACTCCTCGTACTCCCGCCGCACGCACCGGCGTCGCGACGAGCTCCGCCGGCGCGTCCCGGCGTACGGCGGCGCGGCGTCCGCTTCGCCGCGAAGTAGCTCTCGGGCGCCCTGGCTCGACGCGGTGCTTCCGGCAGAAGGGCGCCCAGAGCGCGGCGAACCTGGCGGTCTCGAGCAGCGCCTCGTAGTGGACCAGCGACCGCCGTCGTCGGAGAAGAAGGTGGCGTGCCTGTCCGCCGGGTAGTCCGTGGCGAGGATGGACAGGACGGAGTTCATGGTGCAGAGCACGGGCTCGTCCACGGGGTCCACGGTGTTGATGAACACGTCGACGGCAGGGAGCTGGCTGGAGGTGCCGCTGCCGGCGGCGGCGCCGGGAGGATCGAAGCGTTGCTTGAGGAGCGAGAGGTTGGGGACGCGGCGGACGGGGTTGAGCTTGGAGGCCTGGTTCAGGAGCCAGCTGACGCCGAACCAGAAGTCGCCGACCACCGTGATCCACCAGAGGACCATGCTGTCCGAGTCACGGTGCCTCATGCGCCAGATGAAAAACTGGATGATCAGAATCAATCTGGCCAGGTTTATTAACCTGTTGCACGGGAATGGACAGAGAACGAAAGGTTAGAAGGTGGAATCGTTTAATCTTGTGTGTGTTTTGGTTGAAGTATGGTGTAAGTATATATATTTAAGCCATTTTCATTTTATCTTGTAATGCAAACTCTAAATTCTACATAGATCTCGTAGCTGGAGCTGTGCTAATATAAGCCCTAAGGTCAGTGACGGAGGCAACCCATGGGGCGGGAGGGGCCCGGCTCCCCTGAAATTTGTACTCAAATCATACAAAACTATATTAGCTCTCCCCACTAAAAAATTCTCTTAATCCTCAACGCGCCACGTCATTCT
>OAMR01000956.1:56419-75422 GCA_900205405.1 Echinochloa crus-galli
AGAATGACGTGGCGCGTTGAGGATTAAGAGAATTTTTTAGTGGGGAGAGCTAATATAGTTTTGTATGATTTGAGTACAAATTTCAGGGGAGCCGGGCCCCTCCCGCCCCATGGGTTGCCTCCGTCACTGACCTTAGGGCTTATATTAGCACAGCTCCAGCTACGAGATCTATGTAGAATTTAGAGTTTGCATTACAAGATAAAATGAAAATGGCTTAAATATATATACTTACACCATACTTCAACCAAAACACACACAAGATTAAACGATTCCACCTTCTAACCTTTCGTTCTCTGTCCATTCCCGTGCAACAGGTTAATAAACCTGGCCAGATTGATTCTGATCATCCAATTTTTCATCTGGCGCCTGAGGCACCGGGACTCGGACAGCATGGTCCTCTGGTGGATCACGGTGGTCGGCGACTTCTGGTTCGGCGTCAGCTGGCTCCTGAACCAGGCCTCCAAGCTCAACCCCGTCCGCCGCGTCCCCAACCTCTCGCTCCTCAAGCAACGCTTCGATCCTCCCGGCGCCGCCGCCGGCAGCGGCACCTCCAGCCAGCTCCCTGCCGTCGACGTGTTCATCAACACCGTGGACCCCGTGGACGAGCCCGTACTATGCACCATGAACTCCGTTCTATCAATCCTCGCCACGGACTACCCGGCGGACAGGCACGCCACCTTCTTCTCCGACGACGGCGGGTCGCTGGTCCACTACGAGGCGCTGCTCGAGACCGCCAGGTTCGCCGCGCTGTGGGCGCCCTTCTGCCGGAAGCACCGCGTCGAGCCCAGGGCGCCCGAGAGCTACTTCGCGGCGAAGGCGGACGCCGCGCCGCCGTACGCCGGGGACGCGCCGGCGGAGCTCGTCGGCGACCGCCGCCGCGTGCGGCGGGAGTACGAGGAGTTCAGGGAGCGGCTGGCCGCGCTGTTCACCGTCATCCCTCAGAGGTCGGCGGCGTACGGCCGTGACGGTGCCAAAGGTGCAACGCCGACGTACATGGCGGATGGAACGCATTGGCCTGGCACGTGGATTGAGCCGGCTGAAAACCACAAGAAAGGACAACACGCGCCGATTGTTCAGGTACATATGGCAGATGAGAGATTTGCATCGCGCTACGAAATTAACTTGTGCTCGTTTTGAAACTTTTGATCGGTTCATCCAAAAAAATCAAATCCAACTTGCTGCTCTGGCTGAACAGGTTGTGTTGAACCATCCGGGCGAGGAGCCTCAGCTCGGCGCGCCGGCGAGCTCCGGCAACCTTCTGGACCTGAGCGCCGTCGACGTGCGCCTCCCGATGCTGGTGTACATCGCGAGGGAGAAGCGGTCGGGGTACGACCACCAGAAGAAGGCCGGCGCCATGAACGTGCAGCTGCGCGTGTCGGCGCTGCTCTCCAACGCGCCCTTCGTCATCAACTTCGACGGCGACCACTACATCAACAACTCGTCGGCGTTCCGCGCCGCCATGTGCTTCATGCTCGACGCCCGCCACGGCGAGGACACGGCGTTCGTGCAGTTCCCGCAGCGCTTCGACGGCGTGGACCCCACGGACCGGTACTGCAACCACAACCGCGTCTTCTTCGACGCCACCTCCCTCGGCCTCAACGGCATCCAGGGCCCTTCCTACGTCGGCACCGGCTGCATGTTCCGCCGCGCCGCGCTCTACGGCGCCGACCCGCCGCGCTGGCACCCCGACGGCGGCGCCTCCAACAAGCAGCTCCCGGACAACCCCCGCCGGCAGCTCGGCGACTCCATGCCGTTCATCAACTCCGTCCCGCTCGCCACCACGCACTACCAAGGACGCCCCGCCGCGCCGCCGCCGCTCGACGGGCCGCTCGCGGCGGAGCTCGCCGGCGTCGCGGCCTGCGCGTACGAGGACGGGACGGAGTGGGGCGGCGCCGTCGGGTGGGTGTACAACATCGCGACGGAGGACGTGGTGACCGGGTTCCGGCTCCACGGCAAGGGGTGGCGCTCCATGTACTGCGCCATGGATCCCGACGCGTTCCGCGGCACGGCGCCGATCAACCTGACGGAGCGGCTGCACCAGATCCTGCGCTGGTCGGGGGGGTCCCTGGACATGTTCTTCTCCTGGCGGCACAGCCCGATCCTCGCCGGACGGCGGCTGCGCCTGATGCAGCGCGTCGCCTACGCCAACATGACGGCGTACCCGGTCGCGGCGGCGTTCATCTTCGTCTACGACCTCCTGCCGCTGATGTGGCTCTCCGGCGTGGGAGAGTTCTACATCCAGAAGCCGTTCGCGACCTACGCGGCGTACCTGTTCGCCGGCATCGCCATGATGGAGGTGAGCGGCGCGGTGGAGGTCACGTGGGCGGGGCTCACGCTGCTGGACTGGTGCCGGAACGAGCAGTTCTACATGGTCGGCGACGGGCGTGTAACCTCCACCGCGCCGCTCACCTCCATCATGGCGATGCCGGCGAACAGGTACGCCGCGTAGGTCGCGAACGGCTTCTGGATGTAGAACTCTCCCACGCCGGAGAGCCACATCAGCGGCAGGAGGTCGTAGACGAAGATGAACGCCGCCGCGACCGGGTACGCCGTCATGTTGGCGTAGGCGACGCGCTGCATCGGGCGCAGCCGCCGGCCGGCGAGGAGCGGGCTGTGCCGCCGGGAGAAGAACATGTCCAGGGATCCCCCCGACCACCGGAGGATCTGGTGCAGCCGCTCTGTCAGGTTGATCGGCGCCGTGCCGCGGAACGCGTCGGGATCCATGGCGCAGTACATGGAGCGCCACCCCTTGCCGTGGAGCCGGAACCCGGTCACCACGTCCTCCGTCGCGATGTTGTACACCCACCCGGCGGCACCGCCCCACGCCGTGCCGTCCTCGTACGCGCAGGCCGCGACGCCGGCGAGCTCCTCCGGCGGCGGCGCGGGCGGCCGGCCTTGGTGGTTGTGCGTGGTGGCGAGCGGGACGGAGTTGATGAACGGCATGGAGTCGCCGAGCTGCCGGCGGGGGTTGTCCGGGAGCTGCTTGTTGGAGGCGCCGCCGTCGGGGTGCCAGCGCGGCGGGTCGGCGCCGTAGAGCGCGGCGCGGCGGAACATGCAGCCGGTGCCGACGTAGGAAGGGCCCTGGATGCCGTTGAGGCCGAGGGAGGTGGCGTCGAAGAAGACGCGGTTGTGGTTGCAGTACCGGTCCGTGGGGTCCACGCCGTCGAAGCGCTGCGGGAACTGCACGAACGCAGTGTCCTCGCCGTGGCGGCCGTCGAGCATGAAGCACATGGCGGCGCGGAACGCCGACGAGTTGTTGATGTAGTGGTCGCCATCGAAGTTGATGACGAAGGGCGCGTTGGAGAGCAGCGCCGACACGCGCAGCTGAACGTTCATGGCGCCGGCTTTCTTCTGGTGGTCGTACCCCGGCCGCTTCTCCCGCGCGATGTACACCAGCATCGGGAGGCGCACGTCGACGGCGCTCAGGTCCAGAGGGTTGCCGGAGCTCGCCGGCGCGCCGAGCTGAGGCTCCTCGCCCGGATGGTTCAACACAACCTGTGCAGAGCAGCAGGTTTGATTTGATTTTGTTGGATGAACCGATCAAAAGTTTCGAAACGAGCACAAATTAATTTCGTAGCGCGATGCAAGTTTGATCTCATCTGCTATGTACCTGAACAATCGGCGCGTGCTGTCCTTTCCTGTGGTTTTTAGCCGGCTCGATCCACGTGCCAGGCCAATGCGTTCCATCCGCCATGTACGTCGGCGTTGCACCTTTGGCACCGTCACGCCCGTACGCCGCCGACCTCTGGGGGATGACGGTGAACAACGCGGCCAGCCGCTCCTTGAACTCCTCGTACTCTCGCCGCACGCGCCGGCGGTCGCCGACGAGTTCCGCCGGCGCGTCCCCGGCGTACGGCGGCGCGGCGTCCGCCTTCGCGGCGAAGTAGCTCTCGGGCGCCCTGGGCTCGACGCGGTGCTTCCGGCAGAAGGGCGCCCACAGCGCGGCGAACCTGGCGGTCTCGAGCAGCGCCTCGTAGTGGACCAGCGACCCGCCGTCGTCGGAGAAGTAGGTGGCGTACCTGTCCGCCGGGTAGTCCGTGGCGAGGATTGATAGAACGGAGTTCATGGTGCATAGTACGGGCTCGTCCACGGGGTCCACGGTGTTGATGAACACGTCGACGGCAGGGAGCTGGCTGGAGGTGCCGCTGCCGGCGGCGGCGCCGGGAGGATCGAAGCGTTGCTTGAGGAGCGAGAGGTTGGGGACGCGGCGGACGGGGTTGAGCTTGGAGGCCTGGTTCAGGAGCCAGCTGACGCCGAACCAGAAGTCGCCGACCACCGTGATCCACCAGAGGACCATGCTGTCCGAGTCCCGGTGCCTCAGGCGCCAGATGAAAAATTGGATGATCAGAATCAATCTGGCCAGGTTTATTAACCTGTTGCACGGGAGTGAACAGAGAATGAAAGGTTAGAAGGTGTAATCGTATTTAATCTTTTGTGTATTTTGAACTATGATATTTAAAACATTTTATTTTATCTTAGAATGCAAACTCGAAATTCTACATAGATCTCGTAGCTGGAACTATGCTAATTAACCTTAAGCCATGCAATTTTATCTTAATAAGGTGAGCTAAGAAACAAGCAACCCCAAAGCACACAGTTTCTGAGTTATATATCTTCAGTATTATTTTAGGAACTGAGCATTAGGACGATCGAATTGAGCCGCGAAAAGAGTTGAGGCTTGCCGGCCGGAATTTGATCCCCCGCTTCTCACGCCTTCTCACAAGGCTGGGGGTGTATTATTCTGCCTGCGCTCTATAACAGTAACACTGACTATTTTACAAAAGAGCATCTATACAACATGTGAAATATGTGTAATAGTTTCAGCTATCCAAATTAGGATTTGTGGATCAGATTAGAGATAACTTTGTGCTGACAGAAAAAATCCAATGGTGTGAGAGGCACTAGCATCCTAATTTTTGCTATAAGATTTTTTTATGTAAAATACACAAAAAAAAGTGACTTGCGTTTTGCAGGCCTAACCAAATTAGAAAAAAAACAAAAGGAATTTTAGGCCCGAGCATTTAGGTACCTCGGGCTAGATAGCTCTAATTAATTAAAGTCTATCTATCTATCTATCTATCTATCTATCTATCTATCTACTATAAATCTATCTATCTACTATAAATCTATCTACTATATAGAGAAAAAATCCCCAATTTAGGTACCTCGGGGTAGATAGCTCTAATTAATTAAAGTCTATCTATTTATCTATCTATCTACCTACTATAAATCTATCAACAGCCAACGGACCCACCAGCCATTGAAACATTATCCCTCCTATGACCCCACCTGCCAGACTCTTTTTTTTTTTTGTCAAACCACACTTGACGAAATAGTCCGAACCCAGCACTCCTCATCGTCAAAATATACAGGAACCAATTGTGACATGCCCTATGAAATATGAACCCAGGACTCCTCATCGTCAAAACAGCAAGGCCGCAATCGCCGTTCTTGAGGATCTCAAACCGGACGCGGACGCGGCCACGGCCCACGGGCACGCCGTCACCGCCGGTGGAGACCCAGCTTCACGCTGACGGTGGTGAGACCGAGAAGGTGACGAGGAGGCCCTTGGCGGTGATGCACTTGACAAGCCAGGGCATTGGGTGCACGCACGTAAACCTATAATATTATAATAATTATTAATGTAAAATAAGGACCTATTTTTTAAAACACTTCTCACATAAATAATTTCTATCGACCCCTTATAGATAACACACATATCAGGTCTAACGGTGGAAAGTTATGAGAAATTTTTTCACAAACAAGAAAAAAATGATGTTTTTAGAGAATGAAAAAAACGTTGACAGAGAGTTTGCATATACGGCCCGGTTGATATATTTTTAATCTAAAATAACCCCATAATAAATAAAGGTAGCACGCGAAACATGTGTGTATATTTGCTACTCCCTCCGTCCTACAATATAAGCAATTGAAACATTCAAATGTAAAAAATAGCAGAACTGCTGAAAGACCTCTATACCCCTCATTTTACACTACCCACCAACTCTCCATCCACCTACCAACTCATTTAGTTTTGTTCTATCCCTAAGGATGCTTGCATTTTGGTACATAATTTGAACCCTAGAAACACTTATATACCGAGATGGAGGGAGCAGTATTTTAAAATTCCTCAAAAAAAAGACTTTGGGCCTAAAAATTGTCAAAGTCTACCCATGAGCGGCGCAGGCAGGGTCCAAGTCAAACTCGGGCCACTGCTCATTTATAGTGCAAACATTGTTAAAACAATTGATTTATGCTAACTATCTAATTTTGCTGTCTAACTCATAGATAAATTGCACAAGATGATGCTATAAAAGCAAAGTTTGTACCTAGATAAGTTTTAAAAACTTGACATTCTACAAACGAAGTTCTAAATTAAAAACATAGGAAATTCATGAGGTTATGTTACGTCCAGCTTCAATAATCCCTATCACATTTGGGAGACGATTAAAAAATACAGGCACTGGATAAACAACTCAAGGGTCCACAAACCCAGAGGCCATCACGTGCAATGCGTTCTTTTGCTATTTTCTCCACACTTTATGCTGTAGTATGCACTTTTGGTTCCGTCAAAGCCTGTCTTCATTTTTATCAAAAGAACCTTCATTGTGCACCTACCCTCGCTATTCTACTAATCTAGTACTGTAAACAACAGCACCTTTCTTTTTCATACTCCAACATAACCTATTTTGTAAGGCATTTGGTTTACAACGAATAAGTACGGGCCACATGGTGCGCCGTGAAGAAATGGCAACAAAACATCCAACACTCTGAGAGAATTTTGTCTGCCGATTAAGCGCCCTAGCTTAATAATACTATCTATACATCTGCAGCATATATTGCGTCTGGAGTTGCAAGGAGATATCTAATGGCCTGGGTTGGGTTGGGATTCTTTCTTGAGTTCGTTTATGTCTGCACATAACGCATGGCTTATGGCTTTAGTTCAAACCGCTGCAAAACTTGAAAACTGCTTGCATCCCAACAACAACCGTCCCTCTATCAACAAGGATCCTCCTCGTCGGCGGGCACCCAGTACTTGTTGCCCTTGCCGCCGCCGCCGCCGCCGTTGGCCAGCAGCGGGTCGGCGAGGCCGGCATCATTACCGGCCGCCGGCGGGGGCGGCATGGCTGCTGTTTCCAACACCAGGACGGACAGCGGCGCTCTAGCTGCCTGCCCTGATGTGAGTGAGCTCTCTACGAGACTGAACTGAGCAAATAAACTGAAGCTACGGCGGAGCGAAGAACGAGACCCAGACCAGAGAGGAGGAGGTGTGCGTGCGCCGTGCCGGCGTCGAGAAAGGGAAGGAAAGACCCGAGATGTCGAAATTAAGCGCGAGTGCGCCCCGTGCTGCCTTCACGTGCCGGCTGCCCTGGGGCCCGCCTGGGAGGCCAACCAAGCTCTAGCAATGGAGGTCGCAGGATCCGGCCATGCATCGGGCAGGGAGTCACGAGCGACTTCAGACTTGATCAGAGCGCGTGGCAAATGGGAGACGGCCATGCCATGCTGCTACTGTACTAGACAAGTACATCGAGATCGCTGCTGGGAACCAACCCCCCACGCAGGAAACGTGCGCTCGGGTCGGGTCCATTCCATGCATGGCACGGCCACGGCGCATGGGCACTGCGTAACAACCTGACCGAGAGGCAGGAGCGGCGGAAGAAATTTTCAGATGAAGTAATTGATGGCATTCATTCTCAGTACACACTGTAGCTGCGTCGGGCCATCGACGATCGATATATGTCCTGGAGGACCATCAATATCAGCTTCGATCGAGTACACACGGTTACACGGACGTTTTCCTCTGAATCTGATGAGGTGCGATGTGATGCTCGCAGTGCAGTTTGTTGGCTCGCCGGTCACTTAAATAGCAACGCTGCATTACTGATGAGAGCCAACGTTGCAAAGCAATTAAATAGTTAGTTAATGATATTTTTCTAACTTCAATGAAGCTATCTGCAGTGCTCTACGGCACGCGCTACGCTGCTTAGCGTAAAATGTAAAGAAAAAACTGCTGCAACGCATGACGGTAAAGATTGCGCTAGGCTTCCGTAAACTCTTCTTCGCTCTATATCCAGAGTAACTCAAACGTTACGGTAAAAGTATTTCTTCTTCCGTAAACTTTTCCTGAGGGCACCGATAGAATTAAAATTTGATGTAACATTTTTAATTAGAGGTGGTAGTTAGAGTTGATGAATAAAATGTATGATTGTCGGATATAAAGTAAATATATAGAGTAACAGGAGTGTAGAAGAAGCTGATGTAGAGTAAATAATCTTAGTGACGTAGCTAGAATATTTCTCTTGGAGTAAAAATATAGAGCAACGGGAGTGCGTACTGTACCACTTATCGTGCAGAGCCCACACAATGCAAGCCGAAGCAAATGGCCTTTTACTGTTGATGGAAACTGTTCTTAGGTCCATTCCACAGCCGCGTCATGCAGCACTGACTGTTCTTAGAATCTTACTACAGTAACCGGGCGGGGCACAATGCAACGTGCACTGACAGATAAAATGTTCTTTAGCAACAAGGGAAAGTGCACGTTACACAGAAATCTAGTGCTAGTAATAACTAGCATCGGTTTCAGAGCTTGGTAGCGTAGCGTCCATGTGCTCGCGTGCACTGTGCACACGATGCAATAGATCGACGCACCTTGTGCGGATGCATCAGGACGTCCCTAACGGTATGCCGAGTCGTACTCCCTCTGTCTCAAAATGTAAGCATTTGTTGACTTCTGCTGATCACGTTTGACCATTCGTCTTATTCAAAAAATTTATAAAAATATTATTTATTTTGTTATGATATGTTTTATCATCGTATATATTTTAAGTATATCGTAATTGTTTTTATATTTTCATAATTTTTTTGAATAAGACGAACGGTCAAACATGATGCGTAGAAATCGAGAAATGCTTATATTTCGGGACGGAGGGAGTAGCAAGCAAGCAGGCTACACTACACGAGCTGGCCTAAGGCTATCCGCACTCGTCATACTTCATCTTCGTCCCCTGAAGAAGAATATTATGTCTGGTCATCAAGATCATCCAGTATAGTTTCAGCTTTCCCGCATTCGTCGTCCACTATAATCCATACTCCATACCAACTACCGGACGCGGGACCCACGTAATAGCGGCAAAGTGGCCGCGCGGGCGGCAGCGCGGTGGGGCGAACCAGGCGTGTGGCCGGGCCTCCGCCCCCTCTCCTCCCTCCCCCGCCGCGGCTGGGGTCCAGGCACAGGAGCTTCGGCAGCGCCCTCCTCCCTCCCCCTCCCTTGGCGGCGCAGAACGTGGGCGGCTGCAAGCGCCTGGCGGAGCGCGAGGTGGAGGCGGGCTCGAACCTCCCGGGTGCCAACGAGCTCTTCACCGTCGCTGACGTCCTACTCGCCTCCCAGCGCTAGCTCCCCTCCGACCACCCCGTCGTGCTTCTCCCGAACCTCATCAAGCACCTCCGCAGCGCGGCGGCGGCGGGCGCAGCGGCGAGTTGCGGGGGCCCGCGCGGAACGGCGGCGAAGGCCTCCGCGCGCGCCGGTGGAGGAGCTGCGGAGGACGGGCGGTGGGCGACAGGGCTCGCGCGGCGGGCGGTGCGCTGGAGGCGGGCGGCAGCCGAGCTGGTGGGCGGCGCAGAGGGCTCCAAGGCGGCGGGGCGGGGCCATTGGGCAGCGCGGGGCTCACCAGCTCCACCGGCTTGGGGTCCAACGTGGCGGCGGCGACGGGTGGCACGGCGGCGACGGACGGCGACGGGCGAAGCGGGGGTGGTTGGGAGGCCGTGGGGCGCGCGGGCCCCATGCCACGGTGGCGTCTGCCGCATGCGTGCTATCCCGCCAGGATTGGCGTACACGGGATGGTTTTGGATAGGTTACCGAACCCCGCTGCAGCGCAAAAAATGGCATGCACGTACTGGCGTTTGTTTTACAGCTCCCAGTGTAGATAGCCTAAGTGAAGGGTTTGCTTGATGGAGCCAATGTGGAGAGTGGATCCTCTGCTGCAGGAATGTGAAGAAAACGAACCGTGCAGCAGAGTTTTCGCCAAACAAGTCGCGCAAGAGTAAAGAAACAGGTAAGATTCAGGTAAACGGCCAAAAATTCACTTAGCACGAACTTTTACAGCGCTAAGTCTATATAGAGAGGGTGAGCGCGACCCCCGCGCGCCGGCGATGGCCGGGTTAGCGCCTCGGGGTTAGGGCCCCGAGGTTGTTGGGGTCGGAGCTCGCTGGCGGCTATAGAAAAGGTGGCCGGGGCGGCGGCCGGCCCGGCGGCGACGATGGTCGCCGGGCGGTGGGGGAACCCCGGTGGACGGTGCCGGCGGCGGGGGCGGAGACGGCGAAGAAAAGACGGCGGCGGCAGATTAACGTGGCGGCGAAGGCGGCGGGGATGAAGAATGCGACGAAGGAAAGCGGCAGCCGAGAGGTTAGTGTGGTGGGCGGCGGCAACAACGTCGAGGCCGCCAGAGCCGAGGAAGGCGGGGGCGGGCGCCGCGGTCGCGCGCTCTGTCTTCCGCGCGACCGGTCGCGCCTTAACCCCGTCCTTTTACAGGTGACTGTGGTTAATTCACATAATGTAAAAAGATCCTAGTATGGAAAGGGAGCAGCTCTCGGGCACCACTAATCACTGCAAAACAACACAGCTACTCCTGCTGGTCAGGAATGTATGCCGTTTTCACCGTGCCAATATCTGATCAAATGGTCACGAGACAAATATAATAATGGCCGATTTTTCATTCATCACTCTACAAAAGTCGTACAAGTAATTTATGATCCATTCACGTCATGTAAATCTTCAGCAATGTACGAGGATAGGGCTAATCATACAAGAATGTACGTTCTTTGTTATACTGCAGCAACCATACAGTATATATTTACTTGCAAAGAGCAGAGAAATGTTAGATTACGATACAGGTTGCTTCCAGTCTTGATATAAGCGAAGGGTTGTCATACACCACTCACGTGCAGACAGTTTCTTACCCCATATCCGAATTCAGGAACTAATTGTTACTTTCGTCCAAGAAAGCAATGCCACATTGCACTCGCATGCCACCACATGCCTTCCTTTCACATACAAATGGCTAACTTTATTTCCTTCACAAACGAATGGCTAACTTTTCATTCACCGAACAAACTTGTACAATCAATGCACGATTTACATCATGTAAAGACTCCACAACGAAGAAAAACCTCTCAGCTAGGGGAACTTACAGTGATTGGTGCCACTACTTAACCACAAGCTAAAAACCCCAGCTTGTAGGGAAACTAGCACCACCTGAATGTCTGAAGTGGAACCGAACAGAACCAGTGCGTGCAGCATGGATGGCAATAACCACCCCTGCGACTACAACAAACCCAATCACAAACAAGATGAACAGGAGATAGGGCCTCTTGCTCCACCGACCCATGATCCCAAGCGCAAAGGGGTAGATCAGCAGCAGTATCCATGCATTGAACACCAGGCCGAGGGATGCGTCCGCCATCTGCAGGAGTGACCACCCCCCAACAATTGCCTTGCCAATCGCCGCCCCAATAGCGCCGACATTCACAGCCATCACCACAATTGTGGGGATCAGCAGTGGCACCCACTGCACAACATACAATTCAGCATACTTCTCGTTCACGGTGCTTGTAGCCTGCTTCGAAGACATCTTGAACGAGACACCTTTCCCGCGAAGGACTAGCTTCAGCACTATGTGCAGCGTTGCTAATGGGTACACAGCTGTTGCCCCAATGATGTAGAACTGCTCATTGCGGATCCAATCCAACAATGTGAGACCTGCCCACTTGATTTCAACCATACCAATCAGTTCTGTCATCACTATCACTACGACAAGGTACAGCACATATGTGGGGAATGGCTTCTGTATGTAGAACTCGCCCCGGAAGATCCATATGACTGGGAATAGGAGATAGAAAACAAGGAAGATCGATGAGATTGGGTAGGCTGTCATGTTGGTGTAGGCAATTCGTTGCATGAAGTTGAGTCGACGGCCAGCAAGGAGTGGACAGTATGAGAAGAACATTTCAAGGGAACCGCCTGACCAGCGCAGAATCTGGTAGAGGCGCTCAGTGAGGTTGATTGGTGCAGTGCCACAGAAAGCATCTGGTTCCATACGGCAGTACATAGAGCGCCACCCTGTCCGGTGCACTCGGAAGCCGGTCACCACATCCTCCGTAGCAATGTTATACACCCAGCCTATTTCATTGCCAAACTTAGTACCAATCTCGTATTCACACTTCATGACATTATTGAGCTCTTCCTTGATTGCCTCTTCATCTGCCGGTGGTGATGTCATGGACCATTCTTGGTTTGCAGATGATGATATAGAGTTGATGAAGGACAGTGAGTTGCCAAACTTGTCGGCATTGTCCACTATCTTGAAGTCATCAGATCTCCAACGAGGTGGGTCAATACCGTAGACAGCAATTCGGCGGAACATGCAACCAGTGCCAACATAGGAGGGTCCCTGGATGCCATTTAGACCGAGTAAGGTGGCATCAAAGAAGACACGGTTGTGATTGCAGTACCTGTCCGTTGGGTCAACATCATCAAAGCGCTGTGGGAACTGAACAAAAGCAGTGTTGTCGCCTTCACGCCGGTCGAGCATGAAGCACATTGCAGCACGGAAGGCCTGCGAGTTGTTGACGTAGTGGTCACCATCAAAGTTGATGATGAAGGGTGCATTTGTCAGAAGGGCAGAGACCCGCAGCTGCACATTCATGGCGCCTGCTTTCTTTTGATGGTCGTAGCTTGGGCTCTTCTCACGGGAGATGTAGACGAGCATTGGGAGACGCACGTCGACACCACTGAAGTCTAGAGGGTTTTCAGCACTTGCTGTAGCACCAAATTGAGGTTCATCGCCTGGGTGACTCAACATAACCTGTTGAGAACAGCCATGTAAATAAATGAATATATATTCTCAGGTTACTCATGTAGTCATATATGACTATGCCAAGTACAAGAGGCCGCTATTAGAAACTTATCAAAGAAAGTGAGTAAAATTGTATACCTTAACAATTCCAGCATGTTGTCCTTTTTTGTGATTTTCAGCAGGGTCAAACCATGTTCCTGGCCACTGTGTTCCATCTGCCATCCAGGCTGCCTTTGTACCTTCTTTGGCCTCTGCATTGTATGCATCTGAGCGTTCGGGGATTTTAGTAAAAAGTGCATCCAAACGCACCTTGAACTCATCATACTCCCTAGACATGCGCCTGTGATCATCCACAAACTCATCTGGTGCATTTCCTGTGTACGGGCGTGACTTTACTGCAAAATAGCTCTCAGGAGCTCTTGGCTCAATGCTATGTTTTCTGCAAAAGGGAACCCACTGCGTAGCAAAATTTGCAGTCTCAAGCAAGCCTTCATAATGGATTATTGATCCGCCATCATCCGAGAGGTAGGTAGCAGTCCTATCAACCGGGTAGTCTACAGCAAGAATGGACAGGATAGAGTTCATGGTGTATATCATAGGCTCATTTATTGGATCGACAGTGTTGATGAAAACATCAAGTCTAGGGAGATTGGATTTGCCATCAGGGAGATCATCGAACTGTTGTTTCAATACGGCAAGGTCTGGGACACGGTTGATAGGGTTGAGCTTTGCAACTTGGTTGAGCAACCAGGTGACACCAAACCAGAAATCTCCAACGATCGATATCCACCATAGCCACATGCCATCGGCGTGCGGGTGCCTGATACGCCATATGAAAAATAGGATGATAGCAATCAACCTGAGCAAGGTCAGCAACCTGTTGCACGTAATTCAAAATCAGAATTAGAACATCTAGACAGGGAAAACCGCTAGAAGTCCTAGCATTGATATTACAATGACTTAGATTAGAATATGACAGTATGGATGACTAGCGTTACTGCAACTTAATGTTATACGGAGTATAGCACAAATAAAATACGCTACCCAGTCCAAGACAACAGTTTTGTAAAATTCGTTACAAAGCTTCACAGAACTTCACACATTTCATCCACAATGCGTAAAACTCCGCTAGATGGAAATGTTCAGTTAGGCACTCGCATACTCGGATTGCACAATGCGCATGGGGCATCTCAACTCTCAGCCACAAATCATCGCATCTCAGATCTAGAAATCAGAAAAATCTTAAGCGACATACCTAGCGGGACGAGCCACGGAGACAGCACGTCGGCCCAGCGCTCTCCGGCGACCCATGTGAGGCGGTGCTGCGAGCAGCGAAGGCGGCTCGGCCTGGAGAGCCCTCGGGCTGGACGACGGAAGCTAGGATTCGGGACCGCGGGCATTCTTCCGATCTGGGGGGGGTACGGAGGGTGGCAACCCACTCTCCCCTTTTCGGCTTTTTCTTTCCTTCCTGGTATTCTAACCGGTTGGGCCATTGGCCCATGGAGGGAGTACGCTTTTCCCTTCGTTGTGTACTCATGAATGGGCCAGTAATCAACAGGCCTCCAAAAAAGAAGTGATTCTGTTGAATAGTGGCCCAGTAATTCTGGGATAAGCACTAGCGAACGGGCTTACATCTACTCGCCCAGTGATTACGCTTACGCCTGACGATTAAATGGTCCAGTAGTGTGTTTATCACACTAATATTTCTTAACCGTACAATCATGATGCCTACTAATATGTATAGAATGAGGTGAGTATGCGTGTGTGTAAACATTTATGTTTATACCATGATTCACAAACACACACACACACACAATACTCTCTCTCTCTCTCTTAAAAAACGGTTCAGTCCACTTATAGAAAGGCTCAACCAAGTAATTTTTTATCGGCAGTAGTGAAGTCACTTTACTGAAACGACTATCCTATTTTTACTTTAGTAATTTACTGAAATTTTACCAGCCCCTTTTCAAAAGGGGTGCACTTCTACAATACCACGTTTCATTACTTCACACGGTAAAATTATAAGCTGAGGAAAATCGGTATGCTAGCTGACCGTTGACGCTTGGCTAGTTAAAAGCATAGTACACTGCAAGTACACGCACCTGTAGGGATGCAGGAGGATTCCCTTGACCGTGTACGTCCGGAACAGAAGCGGCCGCCGGCCGTCCTCGCCGCCGTCCTCCATGGCCGCCGCCGCCTCCTTGTCGTCGATGGGCGTCCAGTACTTGTCCCTCGGGCTGATCGCCGGCTTCTTCTCCTTCTTCCGCTTCCCGCCGAGCCGCCGCTTGCCGGTGCCGTTCGCTGCCACCGACGCCGGCGCCGCGCCGCCGTTATTGTTGCTCACGGTGACCCCATTGTGGCCGGCGCCGGCACCATTGCTCATCTCCACCGACGGCGCCGCCGCGCCACCGTTGGTGATTCCTCCATGGCCGGCGCCGTTCGCCGGCGACTGGGGAGCCATGCCTCGATCGATCGCCTTGCTCCTGGGGCTTTGTTGCTTAATTAGCTCACGAATTAGCTAGCTGCTGTGGTGTGGGCTAGCTTCGCTTAGCTCACTAAGCAAGCGGAGGCAGCCAGTGGCTCGATCACTAGCTCGGTGCACGTCGCACTGAGAGGACGAGTACGACGGGAGGTGTGTGCGGATATATATTATATATATATTATATATATACAACTGATCGACCGCTCGCACAACACTCAGGGTGTACATACATACTGTACGTGTATAAAATACATACGCCGATCGATCTCAATTAAGTACGTCTCTGATCGCGTCGGTTATTAGTTTAGAAGCGGTCGAGGAAGAAGAAGAAGAGGACGTAGGCGCGGGCTGTCGGTCGGCCGGCCGGCCTCGTCCACGACTCATCGGCATCACGGGTGGTACGAAGGCTAACAGTGCTCTATACAGGGGGGTGGACCAGGTGATTACCTTACATTATTATTTGCCGCGATGGCATGATGGCATCTAGTATAACACATGGCAGGACCAATAGACGATTATTGCCGTGCGTTCCCGTCCTGTTCAGCATACAAGCTGACAGATAATCTCTTTAAATCATTCTCTATCATTCTTTTTTAATATAAAATATTACAGTAACGGTAATCGGTCCGAACCGTTGATTAAAGGCAGAATAGCCAAAATCGTCGTTGAAAGCTCATTTTTGTCCCTCAATTATTAAAAAAGGTCGTTCTCTGCCTTAAACTTTCACAGCCGGCTCATTTTCGTTCTTGGCTGACGTGGAGCGCCACGTTGTCTTCCTCGTCATCATCCAGTCAACATCTTATTCGCTAACAATAAGACAACGTGGTGGTCGGCGGCGGCAGACGCAAGTGATGGGAAGGATTCAGTTCTGGGGAAAGAGATGGGCCAACGGTAAGAGTAGAAATAAAATTTCATAGCTGTAGCGAATGATACAATATGATAAAAATCCCAATAGTAATTCATACGTTAAGTAATCGATCCCGTCGATTTAAACGAAATGCCATGGCCAATATAGATTATTGACATGTGATCAATCCTGTTTATCTACATAGAAGCCAACAGATCAGATAATCTCTTCAACTCTTTCTCTTCTTGTCTAAAACATTATCCCAATAATAACCCACACATATTAAGTAATCGATCTGAGCTTGCTGTTGACAATGGCAGGACCAATAGATTATTGCCTTGCGTTCCATCCCGTTCAACATACTGTACATGCCAACAAATAATCGCTTCTCTCTCTTGTTTTATAAGGACAATCCAAATAACAATTCACACATCATATCGATCCAAATTTGCTTTTGCGAAATTATTATCCAAATTGTTGATTAAAATGCATGCCAGGTATGATCAACGTACCAATTAATGAATCACACACATGGACGACCTATCATTCAAGCAATTCCCATCCAGATCACGGATTCCTTTCGTTTTGGATCCTGATGACCGGCCGATGAACTGGTCTACGCTACGTGACAATATGACAGTACTAGTAGCAATCGATGGCGAAATGCAGAGACATGACATGAACACTACTGATCGCTCGCACAACAAGCAGGGTACTGGGTACCGAAAACCTGACAGTTTAGCGCGCGTCTGTACGTTTACTGTTAGAACGAAGCAGTCGAGGAAACAAGACGTACGAGCTCAGGCTGTCGGCCGACCCCCGTCGACCTCTTGGCGAAAAGCAGCTACGCTGTATGTGGACCAGCCGGGTTAATTATATTTTATTTGCAGCGATGATCCACGACAACAGGACCAACAGAGAGTAGTGTTTTATTGCCATGCGTCCCGTCCCGTTCGATAACTAACAAACGCTACGCTACAAACAAAGGCAAACCAAACAGCCTCTGATAATTAATCCCTTTTAATTAATTTCTTCTTCAAAAAAAAAGAAATTGAGACGCTAGCTAGCTACATATACAGTGCAGCGAGCTACTAGCTAGGGCGAAACGTGCATGGAGGCCGATTGATCGATCGATATGCCGGCTAGAAACGAAACAAAAGCTTTAATTTTGCATGCAGAGAGGAGGACCAGTAGATTGCCGATCGATCGGTCGTCCATGTACCGCATGCGGGTGACCGGTCACCAGACGCCACTCTCACTCACTCACCACGCGTACGGACATGCATGCTCCGGTTGGCAGGTCGGACGGGAGCGCATGCAGGAGCCAAAGAGCTAGCTAGCTTGTGAACACTGAACAGAATGGAATGGAATCACACCGGTCATGCGTCAGGAGAGTGTACTCCGTATGTACGATTCAGCACGTGAAAAACTCTGAGAGTAATCGTGCGCTGCGTATGTATGTACGTAGAGCT
Source organism: Echinochloa crus-galli (assembly GCA_900205405.1). NCBI lineage: Eukaryota > Viridiplantae > Streptophyta > Magnoliopsida > Poales > Poaceae > Echinochloa > Echinochloa crus-galli. The sequence goes on from OAMR01000956.1 coordinate 74,072, forward strand.
GTATACGCATACCATGTTGTGTTGTACTGTACAGTCCAGATTTGTCGCATGTGCTCGGACAGTGTCCAGCAGCGCGCGTGGCACTTATCTCTTGGATTTTTTCCCCTCTTAGAGCAACAGGCAGTACCACTACTAGAGAAGCCTTCATCTGCAACCGGCCGGTGCAGAACTTACCGGAGCATTCGCCAAAAAATATGTGCGTTGTTGCGGGGATTCGAACTCATGACCTCTTGCCTTGCGCGTACTCACCTAACCATCTCAACTACATAACACATGTGATAGAATAGAATGTGCTTTCCTTTTGAAATAGCATGCAACAACCCCTTTAGCACCGGGTTCGTAACACCAACCGGTGCTAAAAGGCCTTTAGCACCGGGTCGTAACACCACCCGGTGCTAAAGGCATCCGGGGGCACCTAATTTTACACCCGGCGCTAATGTTGCATTAACACCGGATTTTAAGTGCACCGAGGCATACGAGAGGGGCGGATGTGCAAATCTCTGGTAGTGTACTGTACACATGTGTTGTTCTGTTTTCACTTCCATACATATATGCCAGTTTACTGTGACCGTTTGGTAACGTGTGCACATCACAGACAACATATATATAAGATTTTAGTTTGGGATATGATGCTGATGCTCCTACATTGTTTTAGAAATCTGTCATCATCTGCACCCACAAAGACCACCTGTTTAGTGTAGTGTGTAGGCGCAGGGGCGCACTGATGCCGCGGAATGCTAGCATAGAATTGAACTAGGCCCGCCTTTACAATCCACCATGTAGAGCGAGGCATGCGCTAGATTTAATTAACTTTATCGATCGATAAAGCTAACGCATCCCCTTTGAATGCCCCGTGGATCGGAATAGCTTAGCCTATGTTTGTATATAACTTAGAGTAAAATGGATGTCGAGCCACTAAACTTGTATCAAATTCTCACCTGAATCACTTATAACTTGCAAATGGTACATAATACATCATCAAACTTGCATCCCTATTCACTATAGGTCCTTTTTTCATGTTTGATCAATTCTACCATCTGGAGTCATTAAACTTACATCCTTGCTCACCAGAGGTCCTTTTTCTTCCATGACTAATTGATCTACTAGCTGGTAACAATGACATGTATCTTCTCATTACATGTGACACGTTTGAGGGGCTAGAGGTTTGTCCTAGTTGTACCCATGCAAATTAGGAGTACGGGATACTCAGTTGTAGAAGATGTGCAATTCTGAAGATTTGCAATTCATGTTGAATTTACGTCACCGAAATACCATAGTCAAGAATATATCATTTTTTCTTTGATGAAATGATATCATGTTTATATAGAGAAGGATGATACTTTTAAAATTT
>OAMR01000956.1:81278-102877 GCA_900205405.1 Echinochloa crus-galli
TTGTTTAGATCCCAAATTCCACCCCCAAAGTTCACTATGCAAAAAAAAGATTTCCATCACATCAAAATGTCATAACATGCATGGAGTACTAAATGTAGAAAAAATCAAAGACTAATGACACAATTTTTTTTACTCTGCGAGACGAACATTTTGAGTCTAATTAATCAATTTTTGGACAACTTTTCATACCTACAAACGAAATGCTACAATGGCACACGCACCCAACAACCAAAGTTTGGCTCCCCAAATTTGAAAACTAAACAAGGGCTTTGTAGAGATCGAGCATCTACATGAGTTTTGAAATCAGCTTCACGGATAAAATAAATCCACTGAATTATAGCACGAGTTGTATACCACTTACCAGTTACAGCGACGAGCGGGGGCACGGTAATCATTGCGTCACTGTAGTATTTTCGTTTGTATGTGCAAAAAATTGTCTAAAAATTGATTAATTAGGCTCAAAATGTTCGTCTCGCAGAGTACAACAAAACTGTGCAATTAGTTTTTGATTTCATCTACATTTAGTACTCCATACATGTTGTGATATTTTGATGTGATGGACATCTTCTTTTTGCATAGTAGAATTTGGGGGTTGAATTTGGGATCCAAACAAGGCCAAAGTAGTGCACATTTTCTTGAAAACACCATCACATGCAATTACCCTCGTCGACATCCAAATAGTCAACTACGACTAAATATTATTTAAAAGAGTAAGGGGCTAGAAATATGCTGGAACCTAGATGCAGCCATGGTCGAGTATTTTAGGTACCGTGTTAGAGTTCCTCTAGACCTCTACCATGTAATGTACTTTATTCATGCTTGCTCTTTTGCTTTAATTAGGCTGTTCTGCATGCAAAAGATTCCAGAACAGATCTTTTCAAGCTAATATAATGATAGCTTTTGACAAGATCACTCAATTGCCGAATGCTGCTGGAGCGATTAAACTAACATTTCAATCATGATTTGGCGCTTTATCAATTAAGTGTGCGGATGTTGCTAGGTTGCTGTCCCACGGGTGTAGCTAGTTTGATTTGATATATAATCTTACCAAGTACACATAAGTTTTCATGTCAACATCTCAACTTGGATGATACAGCCTTGATTGAGCTAAAAGCTTCCAAATTATTGCACTAGTGTGCAATGACATTATCGAAATAAAAAGTGATTTATTTATTCCCAGATGATCCCGTCACTGATTCCGCCTTACCAAGAGAAGCTGCAATTTCTGACCAGTCTGCAGGGTATACGGTGCGGAAGGTGACATACATGACAGCGACTGTACCAATGGACATCACCAGCAGAACAAATAGGATGTCTGGTTTCTTCCCCCATTGCCCCATGATCCCAAGTGCAAATGGGTAGAGGAGCACAAGGATCCACACGTTGAACACCATGCCGAGTATCGCGTGCTGCGCCTGCTCCGTGAACAACCCCCAGGTTGCGGCCTTGCCTATTGCCACTCCAACGGCTGCGATGTTCACAACCAGCACTGCAATGGTTGGGATTAACAATGGCACCCACCTCACAACATACAAGTCCGCAAACTTATCATTGGAGCAAGCTTCTGTCTGCTTCGACGTGAGCCTGAAGTGAATACCCTTCCCTGTGATGAACTTCAACACCATGTACAGCACCGCTGTCGGGTACACACCAGTTGCGCCGATCATGTAGAACTGCTCGTTGCGGCACCAGTCCAGCAAGGTGATGCTCGCCCATTTGATCTCAAACATGCCGATCACATGGATCATCGCAATGATTATTACAAGGTATAGGATATATGAGCCGAAGGGCCTTTGGATGTAGTATTGTTCAGAGACGAGCCACAAAAGGGGGAATAGGTTGTAGGCCAGGATGAATATTGTGACGATGGGATAGGTTGACATGTTGAGGTATGCAATGCGCTGCAGGGTTTGCATCCGAGGGCCGGCAAGGAATGCATTGCTATGGGAGAAGAACATCTCAAGGGAGCCCCCTGACCAGCGTAGTACTTGGAGGAGACGCTCGGTGAGGTTGATCGGAGCAGTGCCCCGGAATGCGGCTGGTTCTATGGAGGCATAGATGGAGCGCCAGCCTTGCCTGTGCATGCGGAATCCTGTCACCACATCCTCAGTGGCGATGTTGTACACCCACCCAACATCTCTCCCCCATGGAGTCCCATCCTCATAAGCACATGTCGTCAGGCTACTCAGCTCATTGTGGACTGACTCATCAAGGAACAGTGGTGTGATAGACCGTTCCTGGTTTGTGCCATCTAGCATTGAGTTTATGAACAATGCTGATTCACCAAATTCTTTGGCCTTGTTTGTTACCTTGATGCTGTCAGCTCTCCAGCGTGGTGGCTCCATGCCGTATAGCGCAGCACGGCGGAACATAGTTCCGGTGCCAAGGTAGGAAGGCCCTTGCAGACCATTGAGGGAGAGCATGGTGCCGTCGAAGAAGACACGGTTGTGGTTGGCATAGCGGTCTGTTGGGTCAATATCATCAAAGCGTTGTGGGAATTGGACAAAGGCGGTGTTTTGGCCGTCACGAGGGTCAAGCATAAAGCACATGGCTGCCCGGAGAGATTGTGAGTTGTTGATGTAGTGGTCGCAGTCGAAGTTGATGAGAAAGGGTGCGTTGGAGAGCAAGGCTGAGACACGGAGCATGGCGTTCATGGCACCAGCCTTCTTTTGGTGGTTATAGCCAGGGAGTTTTTCACGGGATAAATAGACAAGCATGGGGAGGCGCATGTCAACGTTGCTAAAGTCAAATGGATTGTCAAGGCTTGCCGGCAGCCCGGTCTCTGGTTTATGGCTTGGGTGGTTTAGTACGACCTGTCAAACAGCATGCATGTTATCTCCCAATTTGTTTGATAAATATGTTAAGTAATATCATTTATGCAAACGGTTATGTTACCTTAACAATTCCAGCATGATGTCCTTTTCTATGGTTCTCAGCTTGCTCAATCCATGTCCCAGGCCACTGTGTACCATCAGCCATCCAGGTAGCCTTGACACCGTCTTCTTTGGTATTCTTTCTGTTGTGCGCCTCGGATCTCTGGTAGATGGTGTTAAAAAGAGAGTCTATCCTCACCTTGAATTCTTCATATTCTCTGCGCACACGCCTGTGATCACTCATGAACTCTTGCTTCATACTCCCCATGTACGGTTGCCTCTTCACTCCAAAATAGCTCTCAGGCGCCCTTGGCTCTATGCTATGCTTTCGACAAAAGGGGACCCATAACTTGGCAAAATTTGCAACTTCAAACATTGCCTCATAGTGGACCAAAGTTCCACCATCATCTGAAAGGTAGCAGGCATGCTTCTCCACAGGGTAGTCAGTGGCGAGGATGGAGAGAATGGAGTTCACCGTGTAAAGGATGGGCTCATCCACCGGGTCGACGGTGGTGACGAAGACATCAATGCCAGGCAGCTTGGATTCGCCGGAGTTGGAGGATTCGTACTGGTCTCTGATGGCGGTGACGTCGGGGACGCGCTTGATGGGGTTGAGCTTTGGGAGCTGGTTGAGGACCCATGAGAAGCCGAACCAGACGTCCCCAACCATGGACATGGCCCAGACCCACACGCCGTCATGGTTTTTGTGCCGAATGCGCCATATGAAGAATGCAATGACGGCGATCAACCGCAGAAGAATCACAAACCTGACAGATAGCAAGCAAACACATTAGTTTATATCTAGCTGTAGGCAAAGTCAGAGACAACTTTGGTAGCAGTCAGTTTCAGAAGAGCTTGTAGTGTAATGGTGCAAGCTTGCTATCGTATCGAGCTAGGATTCATTATTGATGCAAACCAAGTGCTAGGGACGACAGTCTAGTATGGCGGCCAAATTGACCTGTACGGATGCAGGATGCTGCCCTTGACCTTCATGGTCTGGAACAGCAGGGACCGGCTGGAGTCTCTAGGCATGTCGTCTCCCTCCTTCACGGCCACCCAGACATCATTGTCCTTGCCGTCGTTGATCCGCTTGGCCGTGGGCGAGTAAGCTGCTGCGCCGTCGCGCCGGCTCTCGCCGTCGGCCACGCCGCCGTTGCCGGTGGCCTCGACGTGGAGGCTGGCATTGATCCTGCGGGTCACTGCTGCAGCCATCTTGAAAGGTAAACCTCTCCTAGTTCGTGTCGAAGCTGGTGTTTTTCGACTGGGGTTTATATAGGGCGGGAAGGCGGAGAGGACAGAGGAACTGAAAAGAGAGGGGGAGTGTTGTTGAGTGGAGCATCGTTTCTTTTTCTCCGGCGTGGTCAGAATACAGCAACTGAGAAGCCGCTCTTGCCTTATACCTTTTCCATTCTTCAGAATCAGCCTAGTGCACTCCAGCAATCAGTATTTTTGACCCATCAGAATCAACGGGCCAAAAGTCACATTCTTCATTTAAAGAATTTTTCTAGGCTTGCGTGTGAAGTTTTTCAACACGGATGGATGACATGGCACACTTTTACACAAACGTGCACGCTTCCCTAGGTGTGTAATAACGTGTTGTGTTTGATCGATATGCTTATGCCTCCACTCCATTCCCAGCTGGGCTGAAAGGCACGGGAGAACGCAGTGTGTCGTGTTCACCTGTGCAGTGAACCGCAAGTTCTTGGACTTCTTTTACCCAGTCTGGTCTGTAGATGCTTTACCTGCTACTGTTCCTGATCGAATCGCTTTTGGGTCTGAGAACTCGAGAAGAGCAGGAGACTTCGACGTCAGGCGAAGCGGTGAATCGGTTTCAGAGGCACATAGTACACTGTTTGGGAGCGGCGGCAGACTGCCCAACTCTCAACAGAAAAGGTGAAACCAGCGGCCCAACCAACGCCTACAATCTCCATATATACAACAGCAGCTTGTGGAAGGCTTTCTGAAAGATGTTGCCGCAAAATCAAGTACAATCAGGCACACCCGTCGGTAAGAAAAACGCTGTACTTGTGTTTGAAATAAGGTAGGGGGTTGCTGTCACGGCAACGAGAAATGCAATGGAATTCTTTTTTATGTATGACCAATCATGTTTGTTCAAAATTTAAGCTGTCCGGACAATAATGGGAAGAAATAAGAGTACTAAACTGCACTGGAGTACCTGTACTGAACTACTGTATGTAAGCTTGGCAAATCTCTGAACCTGGGGCGGCATACATAGGTCCAAATGAATCTTCAGGCTCGAAGCAGGCGATACCAGCCCTGCCTGTGACCTGCTACGTGCAAAGTATCTGGGGGAAGGAGGATTCTTCTCGTCTCGTCCTCAGGGCTCATCCCAATTCTAGAAAGGCTTGCATGGGGTTAAGAATATATGTGAGAGAGGTATACGGTATCTGCTGGGTAACGGAAGAAAAGTCAGGTTCTGGATGTTTGGCTCGGGGACTGCCCCCTGCGCATCACCTTCAACCGTCTTTACAATTGCTGCCGACAACAGAACAAGTTGGTAGCTGAGGTGATAGGACAGGAGGGCCTCGACCTCACCTTTCGTCGAACATTTGGGCCGGCGGAGGTGAGCGAGTGGGAACAGTTGTGTGAGCTGCTCGGCGAAGTGGTGCTAGCTGACCAGCCAGACTACGTTAGATGGGAGCTGGAAAAATCTGGAGTCTTCACCACTACATCGCTATATAAGCACATGTCTTCTTCGGGTATCATCAATGAGAGGATGACAGAAATCTGGAGTGCCAAAATACTGCTTAAAGTTTAGAACTTCCTCTGGCTTCTGAATCGAGGCAGAATTCAGTCCGCAGATCAATTGCGACACAAAGGTTGGGAGGGTGATGAGAGATACAGCCTGTGCAGTGGCGTGGAGAATGCAGAGCACATTATGTTCCTGTGCCCCCCTGCGGCTTCCGTCTGGTGCATGATCAGAGATGTTTGCGGCTGGGATAGGACCCCTGAAAATATCGATGAGTTCTTTGACATAATAAAACCTTTCGATAAGCGATCTAGAGAAAGCCCTAGGGCAAGTACATTGACGTCATCTTATAGGCGGTCTCATGCAGTGACACGTAATCTTGAGTCGACTTATCAGGCAACCTATACAATAGATTGTTGTTTTGGTTGTCTGTTAGTAATACAATATCCCTTAATTTATGGGGAAATAAAGAAATTTTATTGATTGCATGGCAATAAAACTCGTACAATGGTGGATAAGTTGTCTCATAGTCCTAAAATTTAGCTCATGAGGCGGTTGTTTCGCGAAACAACGACCTCTTTCTCTCACCTCGCTCTCTCTCCTCCACATCAGCAAAAATCCTACGTGGCACAACATGAAACGACTTATGAGACCGCTTACATGTAGCAATGTACCTGCCCTTATGAGGCTGCGGCTGTGTGCTGGCCCTGTGGCTCACACGGAATGAGTTAACCTTCCAAAACAAGCTGCTCCCTTCCCCTAATGCACTAATTTTCAAAACCACTTATTTATTGCAGCGGTGGTGCCCTCTGGGTAGATCGGTGGACAAAGAAGACAATGAGAAGCTGGCGCAGGGGCTAAGAGCAAAGGCACTCCAGCTTGGCCAGCAGCCTGATCCAGCGGGGATCTGTAACACCCTAAAAAAACCCATCACAAATAAATCATAGCAACATGGCTAGATTTAATTTTCCTAAGAGCTTAATTAAATTATCAATTAATTTGAGCCTAAAAGTATTTAAACATCATTTAAATAATTTTATAGCATGACAAGTGAATTGCTGCATTCATGTTGACTTGCATTGTGTTTTGTTTGGAGAATGAAATTAAATTTTAAAACACGAGTATACTTCAGTTTAATCCAATCTTAAAATCCTAAATCCATTCCTCAAACTCGCCCAGCGTGGCATGCAAAGTGCACTAGCATCCATTCATGAGCAAGACCAGTCGCCTACTCCATGTTGCATTAATTCCAACAATAGAAGGAACTGCTTGCATCTAGTGGCATTAACATGACTCAAGTCCTCCACCATCGACATCAAGCTATGGCCTTTCATCTCTCCACTGACCAACCCCTCAGTTTCACTGCCGCATCTATAAAAGGCACTCCATCCTTCCCTCGCTCTTGTACACAGCCCTCTCAACATTATCTTGTCTCAAGTGTCAGTTCACAATCTTCGCCGCCCTGCAAGGATGCCAACGCCGCCATCCTTCGTTCTGTGATCTGGAGTCTCGTCGTTACGTATACGAAGCTGCCGACGAATTACTTCTTCCTCATCACCATTTACTACGTCACATGTGGTCATCACACCCAAGGTTAGAAGGCTCTTCGCACGGGCCTTTTAGTGATCTGACACGCTGCTATATATGCTTCATCTTTGCATGCGCAAGCACATGCAAATAGTATAGTCAAGATTCCAGTAACCATCTGTGGAACAATATTCTAATTCCTTGTTGATCTCGTCGGTGCTTGATCATTTTTATACAAGCCAATGCAATATCCCATACACACACATATGCCTATAATTAGAGTTTCTTTTCTGTACAGAAACCAAAGCCTGATATATTGTTGTCTATCTATTTAATTCTTGCCGAAACCATCCATGGGTCGTTATGATATAATAATCAGTGTGTCCTTTATTTTATACCATCATATCTAATCTTTCCAGTGCAATATTAATTCTGTCAAATAACCTCCTCATATAAAAAAAAAGAAATCTCTAAGATCACGTGTCTCTTATATTCTTTGCTCAGAAGTCCAAATTAAGCGATTCTTGCACTCTCGCGACGCAACGACTACTAGTTTCTTTATAAAATGTTTTTAATGTCTGATGTACTATTTTTTTTATTGTATGTTTTATTGCTTGGTCGTAGATCTCGTGTCTGTTGCGACTGAGCCACCCGTTGAAGCAGATCAAGGACAGTATTTTGAAGAAGAAAAGGATTCCTTTGTAGAGCAAGGCAAGTGGCCCCTCCCCGCATACTCTTTTTGTCCTATATAACTGCATGGCAATTAAAATTTACTTTTATTACATTAATTTAACGGGAACACCTTTTTAAGGACTTACCTAGTCTTTTTACCCATGATTCCTTGGAACAACCCCGATTTAAATAATTTTTTGGGTTAGTTTAAGCTTAGTGTTGCTATACCTTGGGATCGGTTGAATTGGATCTTTATAAAATATTGATCATGGCAACTTTGATGATAAATATAAGAGACAGCTGCTGCTCAGACCGGAGACGACCGTGTGGACGTCCTTGCTCGGGTCACTGCCGCACTCAACACCGACCTGGAGGTAGCCAATTAATTAGGTGTGTGATCGCACTGATGGCCTTATCCGCCTGCGAGGAGCATAGGGGGATTGGGGTTGCAGGGGTCACAGCCCGGTCCTCTTGGGGTAGCAGCCTTTGCTAAGGTGCTGACCATTAGGGAGGTTTGTGGACCGCCCTAGTCTGTAACTATGCGGGTCGTTGGTCTTTCACACACCTTTGTAAAGGCTTCGCAGTGGACCCCTAGCCACTCACCTCGGAAGTGTTTAAGGGCCTTGCAAACCCTGGCAACATGGGAAACACGAGCTATGGTGAAAGTGTACAACCTCTGCAGAGTGTAAAACTAATATATCAGCCGTGCTCACGGTCAAGAGCGGCTTGGACCCTCACATGAAAATTGAACTTAAAGATGGAATATAAATCGTGATTTTACTCGTGGGTTTTTGAATAAGATGTTAAGTGGGTTAGTATAAACTTACATCTAGTAAATAAGGAGCTTGCCAATAAAACTTGACCAACTTTAAAAACTCACCGCTGTGAACCTTAGCCTGTTCTTGATGGCCTCTTATTTTCCCCCCCGCTTGCTGAGTACCTAGTTAGGTGTAATCACACTTGCTTATAATGTTCAGAGGAAAACAATGGTGAAGAGTACTACAGTGACTACGACGAGTTTTGAGACTTGCGTTTCCCCCAGTCATGACGCATGTGGAAGTGGAAGATGAAGACGCTTCGTCTAGTTAGCGTGTGTTCGTCTATAAGACCTTCGTGTCTCCCGAGAGTGTAATAAGAATATTGTAATAAAGTTATTAATCCTCTTGTACGTTTGAATACTGTGTTATGATATTACACTCTTTTGTCTATCATATGTGTGTAAACGTGATCCTGGCGCACATATGAGACGCATTTGGTTTCTCTTCGGAAATCAGGTGTGACAGAATCAGCTGAAGCTCTCAAGTCGCCCTCACCCGTACCCTTCTTCTCCCAGGCGCTGGCTTCTTGGGCTGAACCTCACAGCCTGCAGTTGTGTCCTTTTGGTCTTGTGCCTGTTAGGTATTGCCCCTCTGTGTGGCGTTTCGTGTTTTTGGTCTGTATCTGGGTCTAGCTGTTTGTTGGTCTCTTTGATGGCGATAAGGGTGTCCTCTGTGTCTTTTGGGTGGATTGGGCTCCCAGTTTTGACCCCAGTCTTGGGCTTATGGCCTTGTTGAACTTGTTTGTCCCTTTTGCTTTCGGTAATGCTTCACTCCGTGCGTACGGACGCATGCGAACCATCGGACGGCTCTATCGCACTTTTTTTTTCATGCGGCGGTGCTGCTGCCCCCTCCACGCGTGATGCCGCCGTGGCTCCGCTCCTCTGCATGCGCTCCACCTCCACAAGGGTCGCCGCCGCCGCCCCTCTCCGCACGTCGCCTCCCCGCTCCTCTCCGCCATCGTCGCTGGCTCCCGGAGCTTGCGCCGCCGCCAACCATGTGCGTCGCGAAGCTCCCCACACACCACCGCAAAGCTCCTCCACCGCGCCCCTCCACGCGCCGCCGGCCATCTCCTCCGCGCGCGGCGCTCCTGCTCGCCATCCTCCTCCTTTTTCTCATTCGGTTTTCATTTTTTGGCTTGAGTTTTGCTGCATGTTGCAAGTATATGTCCCATATGTTTCGGATGTTTCAGAATAATATTGTAAATGTTTTATGTCAATGTTGCAAAATAGATCTGGGATGTTGTAATGTTGCATATATTTCGCATGCATGTTGCAAATGTTTCACATCCATGTTGCAAGTGTTTCATCCTGATGTTGCATTTTTATCGAGAGGTTTTGAGTGCGCCCATGCGTGGCTGAGAGTTGGGAGCACGCCGTTTTTAGTGTTGCAAACGATGACTATTTATGTTGCGGCTACTATTGTTTGATGTTGCATACGCTAGTTTTGGATGTTGCAAAAATGTTACATGTTGCATGCAACATCAAATCCATGTTGGGGCGGAAATTTTCCTGTGCTACAGTACCGTCCGATTTTTTTATCCCGTCGGACGTCCGGGCGTTAGTTTGACCGTTTTGCTTTATATATAAAGCTGGCTTAGGCCTTTGGATGATACATAGGTCCAATACCGACTAAACTTTTAATACCACAAATGAGTTGAGTCTTTTTAGCCCGCCATTAGAAAAGGGATGCACAGTTCCATTTACATTAGTTGTTTACTAGTATCTACCTGGTCTGCTGCTCGGTATGTTTCTTTTTTTTGAACTGAAGCTCTATATGTTTCTGCCTTTCTATATTCTTGTTATGCTTTGTTCAATTCGGTATATACATAGTTGTATTTTAATCTATAGGTTTGACGCCTGAATAACACTTGAGGTGCAAGGTTAGGATCCTTTATGCAACAGCCTAATGTGATAGTATTATATTAGTAGATTAACCAGAAAGTACTTTTGCCACTTCTACATTTTTAATTCCGTTTTAATGTTTCTGTGACATGATTTATGACTACAGTTGCTTCTCAAATAGTGTGATCAGAGGGCAGAGGCACCTCAAGAAACTATGAGCTGAGGAACTAATGATAAATTCAACATAAGAATCTAGACCGTTTTGTGTATGTAAAAGGTGAACCTGAACGCTTCTTTCAAATGACGTAAACCTGAACTAATCAACAATGTAGCATAAGAATCTAACCTGAACTAATCAACAATGTAGCATAAGAATCTAACCTGACCTAATCAACAATGTAGCATAAGAATCTATACTATTTTGTGTATGAAAGATAAACCTGAACGCTTCTTTCAAAAGGGGTAAACCTGAAGTAATCAGTAATTTAGCATAAGAACCTAGACCCTTTTTTGTGTATAAAGGGTAAACCTAAATGCTTCTTTCCAAACGGGTAAACATAAACCTGAACTAATCAGCAATTGGCATAAGAATCTTGAACCTTTTTGCGTATAATAGGTGAACCCGAATGCTTGTTTCAAAAGGGGTAAGCCTAAACTAATCAGCCATTTTCAGCATAAGAATCTAGACCTTTTTTTGTGTGTAATAAAAAAAGAGTAAATTACACCCACCATACAACAACTTAGCAGGTGGGTGCAGATTGGTTTAACATTATATAAAATACTTAATTTAGTGTAATAACTTGACAGGTGGGTGTAAATTGGTCCAACAATTTGTAAAATGTCATTTTAGTGCAATAACTTGGTAAATTGACGCATTCGCAGTCCAAACGTTACATCAACAATGTATTTTCTAACACCGGTTCATAATAAAAAGTATATTCACTCGAAGCAAATAATTACGCGTTATTTGGCCATATTCTCATTGTGATGGCAATGTATTTGGCTAAAATAAGAACCTTCAATGTTTAGGAAATAATGTTGTCTTCAATTAATTATTTTGATATAGTCATTTAGTTGTGATTAAGAATATTTAATTTCATATTTAATATTAATCAGCTCATCCATGTTGTTTGCTACATATTTGATTATATGCATTGTTCAACTAAAAAAAGAAATCAATATGCTGATGCATACTAATAGTACGTTTTAGTAACTTGGCACAAACATTTTCAAAGTCTCCTATACTTATTTAGAAAGGGAAAAAGACCCAAAACGACATAAATAAACTTGCTTTCTATAGAATTGTTGAATACATGAGCAGAAGAGAAAAAAAAGTTCTAAAGTCTCTCTCATGGACTTCAGTCTTTCGATAATTATAATGGTGTTATTCTATAATTTGATTGAATCAAATTAATCAATTAAAAACTTGTACATAATTACAAAGCAACAGATCAATATAAAAAGTATAAAAATTATTTATAGGTCCATCTACTGTGCTTAATAAATTGTCGTTGTAAAGTTTAGACTGTAAATGCACTGATTGGCCAAATTATTATACTAAATTAAGCATTTTTATAAGTTATTGGACTAATTTGCACCCATCTGTAAAGTAATTGTATTAATTTGAATATTTTATAAAGTTTTGGACTAATTTACACCTACATATCAAGTTGTTGTATGGTAAATGCAATTTAATCTATAAAAAAAAGCAAACCCGAACGCTTCGCCCTTCTTTATTCAGCCCATTTTGTACAGCCCACTTGGAACCTCATAGAAAGCCTAAGCCCACCAGTGCCTGTGTCCGGTGGAGGGAGGGGTGCCGCCGTGCCGGATGTTCGTCTCCGGCAAAGTCTTGGCTGGGGCTGGCTCATCTCCGCTGAGGCGTCGACCTTCATCTTCACCTGCCCACACGTAAGGCTTCAATTTCCTCTGATCTAGTTTGTTGATGAGCTAATTCTTGGTTGACGAGTGAGCTCATGCTGTTCCGTGTGGTATAACTGTCAAGTGTTTGATAAAATGCTAGTGAGAACTCGTTGTGTGTTTTTCCCTAGAACATGGGAGGCCTTGTATCGCAATGTCTCTGGTTTTGCAAAGAACGTCAGATTAATTTATAATTTGTTGGTAACCAAAATGTTCATGCATTCTTAGCATTATAGTGGTAAATGCTTCTCCTATTTGCATAAATCTAATATTTCATCTGGAAAATCTCATCTTAACTTGTATACGCACTGCTGATTTAGTACGCATAAAATGCGTGTCTGGTAAATGAAAAAAAAACGATTTCCATTGCCCCAGTTGCACTGGACCAAATTCCAAATAGCATGATTTGGAGCAATTCTGTGTCATCAAGTATGAGTGAGCAGAATGTTCTATGTTTACAATGGAACATTATTATTTCTGAGTTCATATTGTCTCCTTTTGCTATGTCACCTAAATTGGTATAACATTAGCAAGTAAGATATGAAGAGCCACATAAATCACACCAACAACTACAAAGACTGCTGGCAGCACTACCACTAGGATGATTGGCCTCTTTGCCCACCGTCCCATGATCGCCAGTGCAAAGGGGTAAAGGAGCACCATGACCCAAACATTGAACAGCAGGCCCAGTGCAGCATGTATCTTCTTCGCCACTGTCCATACTTCCATGTATACCATGGCCTTGCCCATGGCCACTCCAATGGCGCCGACATTGGCAACCAAAACAAACACCGTGGGAAGCAGCATTGGCGTCCATTGCATCTCATACAAGTCGGCAAACTTGTCACTGGTGTTGGCGTTTGTTTGCTTGGAAGTGACCCTGAAGTGTAGACCCTTTTTTGTAAGGAGTTTCTTTGCCATGTGCAACACTGCTATCGGGTACGCACTTGTCGAGCCGATCATAAAGAACTGCTCATTGCGCCAATAGTCCATCCATGTGACCCCTGCCCACTTTATCTCGAGCCAGCCGATTATGTGGATCATCAAGATGATTATGAGAAGGTACACAACATACCTAGTAAATGGCCTCTGGATGTGTACTTCATCAGGGATGAGCCACATTACTGGGCAGAGAGCATAGAGCAGGATAAAGAGTGATGTGACTGGGTAGACTGTCATGTTGAGGTAGGAGATACGTTGAAGAAGTTGCAGTCGCTGGCCACCGACAAGTGGGTTGTTGTGGGAGAAGAACATTTCTAGGGACCCGCCAGACCAACGAACAATTTGGTGGAGGCGCTCAGTTAGGTTGATTGGTGCTGTGCCGCGGAATGCAGCATGCTCCATTGTGCAATACTTGGTGCACCACCCTTGCCCATGGATACGAAATCCAGTCACTATATCTTCTGTTGCTATGTCATAGATGTAGCCAACACCCTTGCCCCAGTCACTCCCATTATCGTAAGAAGCTGCGACAACCATCTCCATCTCGGTGACAAATGTGTCATCAAGTGGTGGTGCTGTGGTTGACCTTTGTTGCTCTATGGCTTTTGACACAGAGTCTATAAACACTATGCACTTGCCATACTTGTTAGATTCGGCTGTGATGTTTCCTGGTCTGCAATGAGGTGGGTCAATGCCATAGAGTGCTATACGACGGAACATGCAACCAGTGCCAAGGTAAGATGGTCCTTGCAAGCCATTCAGGGCAAGCATGGTTCCATCAAAGAATACTCGATTGTGGTTGCCATATCGGTCTGTTGGGTCAACATTGTCAAAGCGCTGAGGGAACTGAACAAAGGCAGTATTGTCACCTTCCCGTTGATCTAGCATGAAGCAGACAGCTGCACGCAGAGCCTGAGAATTGTTGGTGTAGTGGTCACAGTCAAAGTTGATGATGAACTGTGCATTGGAGAGCAGAGCAGAGACTCGCAGTAGTGCATTCAAGGCACCTGCCTTCTTATTGTGGTCGTGGCTTGGATTCTTTTCACGAGAGACATAGACGAGCATTGGCAGGCGCACATCAGTGGTATCCAAGCTAGGAATTCTTTCAGCATTCACTTGTGGACCATGATGACCTAGTCGGCTTGGATGGTCCATCACCACCTGTTAAAGGAACCAAAAGTATTAGTGCAAATTTCTTGTAGTGAGTAGTGACACCACTATGGCACTATCTACAAAATTCAACATTTTAAAAAACAAAGGTCCATAACAAAGTAGTAAATGGGATGTTTAAGTATCGCAAATATATACTTATTAAGAAATCAGCAACTACTAATCTGAACTTTAATACCTTAACAATTCCTGTGTGATACCCTTTTCTATGGTTCTCTGTTGGATCAATCCATGCACCTGGCCACTGTGTCCCATTTGCCATCCAAGTCGCCTGTGCTTCTCCTGCTGAAGTTCTCATGCTGTTGTAAACATCTGACCGCTTGCGAATGGTATCAGGAAGACTGTCCAGGCGTATCTTGAGGTCATCATAGTCCATCTGAACCCTCTTATAATCATTCACAAACTCCTCCGATGCCCTCCCAATCAGTGGCGGTGGCGCCAGCTCAAAGTAGCTCTCTGGCACTCTCGGCTCTATGCAATGCTTGTGGCAGAATGGAACCCAGAGGGTCGCAAACTTTGCAACCTCAACCAACGCTTCATAAAGGATCAATTGCCCGCTATCATCAGAGACGTAGCAGGCAAGTCTATGAACCGGGTAGTCGGTGGCAAGGATAGAGAGGATGGAGTTCATAGTGCAGAGTACCGGCTCATTGATGGGGTCGGCGGTGGTGACAAAGACATCGATGCCAGGGAGCTTGGAGGTGCCATCGGGAAGGTCGTAGTGGAGCTTGAGGGCGGCGAGGTCAGGTATGGTTTTGACGGGGTTGAATTTGGGGAGCTGGTTGAGGAGCCATGAGAAACCAAACCAGGCGTCCCCGGTGACAGACAAGGTCCAGAACCACATGACATTGGATTTGTTGTGCCTGATGCGCCAAACGAAGAACAGTAGGACCGCGATTAGGCGAACAAAGATCAGTGACCTGTCACAGCCAAAATCCGCTATCAGGTGTCTGTCATATACTCGATCATATAGCAATATATGCTGAATTGCTGATAACTGGTGAAAGTATGCATGCCATCAGGTCTTTTTACGGAGATGCAATGCAAGTGAACTCTGATGCATGTTCATGTAAATATGTCAACGACAGAACGGGAACAACGCTCGTGCATGTGCTAGTTAATTCGATCAGCATCCAAATAGCAGTGCCTGGAACTTGGGAGCCCGCGCGTGAACGCGCAGGTCAACGGTCCATCAGTAAAATAAACTTTGCAAAGAATATATTAATGCCAATATGATCGATATATATGATCCAGAGCAAATTGCAACAAGAAACTGAGGGGGGCAAAAAACGGGAGTAGTTTCAATGTAAAGAAAAAATATACAGCACACTTGTACAGCTAGTTACCGAGTACTTCCTCCGTTCCAAATTGTAGGTCGTTTTGGCATTTCTAGATTCATAGTTTTTGTTACGTATCTAGACATAGCGTATATCTAGATTCATATCAAAATCTGTAAGTCTAGAAAAATCAAAACGACCTATAATTTGGAACAGAGGTAATATATAGCATGGTATCTACTTTATTTTTCTCTAGCAAGCTTCGAACATAACCTGTACTGTTACAGTGTCGCTCACTCTCGGATGCATGCTCACCCAAAAAAAAAACAATTTGGCTGCGCAGGTGTGTACCTGTAGGGGTGCAGGATGGCACTCCTGAGCTTGTACGTCCGGAACAGCAGCGGCCGGCGGCCGTCCTCGCCGCCGCACTCGGTCGCCGCCCGCCTCTCCGCCTCGTCCGCCGCCACCCAGTACTTGCCGCCCTCGGCGCCGGGCTCATGCTTCGTGCCGCCGTCGCCGGTCGCTAGAAGTGGATCGGCGACGCCGCCGTCGCCCACACCGACGACGACGGCAGCAACCGTGGCCGGCGAAAACGTCATGCCTGCCTGCCTAGGAATTGAATGAACTCCTCGCTGGCTGCTAGGTACACTTGGCGCTCTCTCCCTATCTAGCCTGCGCAAGCTGTGATGATGTACGTGCTGACTGTGGAGAGAACAAGCGAGTTCTGCAGCGGGTGTATATACAAGGAGACGCGGCGGGAAGGAATTGAACCATGGGGTGATGTGTGTACTAGGTCGACGCGCGCGGCCAAGTCATGCAGAAAAAATGCATCCAAAATCTCTGCGCGGGATCACCGGATCGATCGATCGGCACTGTGGCGTCCGGAACTTTTTTTTTTGGCTCGAGGCTTCCACGACTCACCCATGAAATGCAATGCAAGCATGTGCTAGAAACGACGCAACGGCCGGGGATGGGGTGCACGGCGTCGTGTGGAGACGTGTGGGTGGTCATGATACTGGTTTTTTTTTTGCATCTCTGTCAGGCCAGGTGAATAACTAGCTGCGCGCGTTGACCATCTATGGCTTCATTTCTTTTAGTGATCTGCCATTGATGTCAGGCATGGAAGTCCTGCCTGCATCACCCCAGCCGGCACGTCATGTACTCGTCGTTGCTTCATTTTCACTTGGTAATATGCACGTAGAAAAGTTAAACCGAGTTGTAATTTGGAATAGAGGGAGTAGTTCATTTGTAGATTCACCGTAAACGATATTTGAAATTCTGTACTTCCTAATTAAATTAACCGGAAGATTTTTCACCTGCGTATCGAATATTTGGAGATTTTTCACCCGCGTATCGAATATTCTGAGCAGAGAACTTCAGAAATTTATAATGGACGGATCAACCCGCATTATCAGCTGAAGAGTCGATTGCATCTTAACAAAGCAATGCATAACAATTTTTGAAAGAAAAAGAAGAAAAACAGAAACATCCTGAGCCCGACCGGGCCCAGTCATCGCAAGTTCACACATGTCTAATGATCAGCCCATTAGGTCCAAAAAACGCTCAGCCCATTGACGTACAAGGCCGCTCAAATTCTCCTGAAACAATCTAGAAGGCCCGAACGAGAATCCGATCCGATCGGAAAGCTTATCAACTTACAAGGCCCGCTCAAATTCTCACATGACAATCAAGCCCACGAAGCCAGGGTGTCCGACCACCAAAAGGGCCGCGCATCTCAACAGCTCTGAAGCGTTCAAAAGTTTCTTACGCGCGCACTGCGCAGAGGCTGCTCATGGCGTTCGTCTCCGGCAACGCCGCCGCCGCCGCCGCCGCCCACTCCCCTGGCTCCCTCGTCTCCTTTGAACTTCATCTTCTCATTCTCACAAGTAAGCCTCTGTGTCCTCCGCCTTTAGTTTGACGGAATCAATGTTTGGTTTGAGTGAGCTCTTCTTGTCCTTTGCTGTATCCCCAAAGGATCGTGTGTTTTGCCCCCTAGAACATCACGTCAGAGACCTTGTGACTGGATGCCTTTGATTTTTGCAAAACTTGTGCTGGTATCTAGTCTTTCGGCATCAATCTCTAGTTTCGTAGAGCCATTCTGGATACCTGGTGCTAGATGTTCACGTGTTCCCTCCAGCTTGCTGTGATGCTGTCTGTGCTTGCCTGAAATTCAGGTTGAGAAGCTTTGCCCCATTTTGTGCAATTTGTGGGTCGTGCATTTTTTAGCATTACCAGGGATATATAGGTCTTACATTAGGTAGGCTGTGAAGAAAAGTGAGTGATTAACAGCTTGGAACTAGTACAATAGAAGGGATGAGTTCAGGCTAGTAAGAATGTAAGAAATTGCATTTCCAGTTAAATCAGAGGCCACTGGTGGCAGAGGAATTAAAGTCCAGTTCAAAGTAAAAACAACGGCTAACATTAGCTGCCAAATGTAATTTTACCCTGCAGCCAATGTTTCCCAGTTGAACTGGACTGTATGAGGACGAAATTCAAATGATGTGCATTCAGTTAGTACCATTTTTCATTAATACCAAGTAAGAATACAGTGGTTTATTTGGTACAATGGAACATAATTGGTTCCTTGGTAACTACACAAGAAATTACATTGTTTTTACTGTACCACCTAAAATGGAATTACACCAACAAGTAAGATATGTAGACCTACATACAACAGGGCAACAGATACAAATATAACCGGCAACAAGACTACAAGGATGATTGGCCTCTTTGCCCACCGTCCCATGATTGCTAGTGCAAATGGGTAGAGGAGAAACATGATCCATATGTTGAACAGCAGACCCAGTGCCGCATGCATCTTCTTTGCAGCTGTCCATGATCCAATGAATACCACGGTTTTGCCCAGGGCCACACCTATGGCACCAACATTGCAAACCAGAACTACCATTGTCGGGATGAGCATTGGCACCCATCGGAAATCATATAAGTCGGCGAACTTGTCATTGTCGTCAGCAGTTGTTTGCTTGGAAGTGACCCTGAAGTGTATGCCCTTCTTTGTGAGGAGGTTCACTGCCATGTGCAGGACTGCTGCTGGGTATGCGCTTGTTGAGCCGATCATGAAGAACTGCTCATTGCGCCAGTAGTCCAGCCATGTGACCCCCGCCCACTTTATCTCGAGCCAGCCAGTCATGTGAATCATCACGATGATTATGAGAAGGTACACGACGTACCTTGTGAATGGTCTCTGGATGTAAACTTCATCAGGGATCAGCCACATAACCGGGCTAAGAGCATAGATCAGGATGAAGACTGATGTGACTGGGTAGATCGTCATGTTGAGGTAGGATACACGCTGAAGAGGTTCGATCCGACGGCCTCCAATGAATGGGTTGTTGTGGGAGAAGAACATCTCTAGAGACCCACCAGACCAACGCACAATTTGATGGAGGCGCTCAGTTAGGTTGATTGGTGCAATGCCACAGAACGCGTCATGCTCCATTGTACAATACATGGAGCGCCACCCTTGCCCATGGATGCGAAATCCAGTCACTATGTCTTCTGTGGCTATATCATAGATATACCCGACACCCTTGCCCCAGTCAGTCCCTTTGTCAAAAGAACACGTCACGACCCTCTCTAACTCAGTGAGAAATGTGTCATCAAGTGGTGGTGGTGTGGTTGACCTTTCTTGTTTTAGGGCTTTTGACACTGAATCTAGGAAGAGTGTGGAGTTACCAAACCTGCTAGCTTCGGCTGTGACATTCTCTGCTCTGCAATGGGGTGGGTCAATACCATAGAGTGCTAAGCGACGGAACATGCAACCAGTGCCAAGGTATGAGGGCCCTTGCAAGCCATTAAGGGCAAGCATGGTTCCATCAAAGAAGACACGATTGTGGTTGCCATAGCGGTCCGTCGGGTCAACATTGTCAAAGCGCTGTGGGAACTGGACGAAGGCAGTGTTATCACCATCTCGCTGGTCTAGCATGAAGCAGACTGCGGAACGTAGGGCTTGAGAATTGTTGATGTAGTGATCGCAGTCAAAGTTGATGATGAGTTGGGAATTAGTGAGGAGAGCAGAGGCCCGCAATTGGGCATTCAGGGCACCTGCCTTCTTGTTGTGGTCGTAGCTTGGATTCTTCTCACGAGAGACATAGATAAGCATTGGGAGGCGGTCGTCAGTGGCATTGCCTTCAGCATTCGGTTGTGAATGCCCACGGTTTGGATGATCCAGGACAACCTGTTAAAGAAGGAACCAACTCATCAGTGGCCAAATTCTGGTAACTACACTATATTGTCCAAGATTAATTATTCTGGAGCTGAAGTTAGTCTCAGTTATTTACGAACTAAAACATAGAGAACCACTAATCTGAACTTTAGTACCTTAGCAATTGGAGCATGATGTCCTTTTCTATGGTTTTCTGTTGGATCAATCCATGTGCCTGGCCATTGAGTCCCATTTGCCATCCATGTCGCCTTTGCATCTGCTTCTGCAGTTCTCATGCTGTTGTACACATCAGACCTCTTGCGGATGGAATCAGGCAGCTTGTCCAATCGCACCTTGAACTCGTCATACTCCATCTGCACCCTCCTGTAATCATTCAAGAACTCCTGCGATGTTCTTCCTGCCTGCGGTGGCGCCACCATCTCGAAGTAGCTCTCTGGTGCTCGCGGCTCAATGCTGTACTTGCGGCAGAATGGAACCCAAAGAGGCGCAAACTTTCCAACCTCGACCAACGC
This sequence comes from Echinochloa crus-galli, assembly GCA_900205405.1. Lineage (NCBI taxonomy): Eukaryota > Viridiplantae > Streptophyta > Magnoliopsida > Poales > Poaceae > Echinochloa > Echinochloa crus-galli. The sequence continues at coordinate 101,727 of OAMR01000956.1, forward strand.
CTCATAGAGCACCAGCGCCCCACTATCATCAGAGAGGTAGCAGGCAAGCCTATCGACTGGATAGTCGACGGCGAGGATGGAGAGGACGCAGTTCATGGTGTAGAGTATCGGCTCGTCAATGGGGTCAGCGGTGGTGACAAAGACATCGATGCCTGGGAGCCTGCTGTAGCTGCCATCTGGGGCGTCGAAGTGCCGCTTGAGGGCGGCAAGGTCAGGGATGGTTTTGACGGGGTTGAACTTTGGGAGCTGGTTGAGGAGCCACGAGAAGCCGAACCAAACATCGCCGACGATCGACATGGTCCAGAACCACATGACGTCTGATTTGTTGTGCCTGATGCGCCATGCGAAGAAGAGAAGGACGGCGATCAAGCGTACGATGATCAACAACCTGTAATGTGAAAACATGTCGTCAGGTCTCTCGCCATATAGAACCGAAATGCAAGTTAATGTTTCAGTGCTCTTCGTGTGAGTTTGTGACTAGAAAGGGGATATAGATCTTCCTGTAAGATACAGTCAAATCTGTTATCATCCTAATTACTAATTAAGTAGTGCTTGGAACATGAGCTGGCTTGATCAGGTCAACGGCTGTTCACTAAAAGAAAAATGTTGCAGGAGATTCTATTAATCCAGCAGGATGTATATATTCTGGCAAAGTCTAACAAGCAACTAGGAAACGAACACTTCCAAAGTAAACGCAGACTATTCTCGGTTTCTCACAGCAAGCTGTAAATACATATTTTGATGGTTTCTAGCTGCCAGCAAAATCTCTAGATTTTCCTAACCATCCACTCGGTCCCTCGGACATACATGGTCCTCACCTAATTATATAGATGCATAAGAAAATGCCTCTACGTATTTGCATTCCATCATACTAGTAGCTATTTACTCACAGAAAGATAGCTAAGGTGATACATACAATGCGTGTTTTATTGCTACAACATTGGCGAGATTATCATTTAAATTACTCACAGTCCACAAAACCATATATAGGGCTTTAGCGTTCCAATTCAATAATATCGTGAAGATTTGAGTACGGGAAGACCATGTACCAAAAATATTGGGTTTTATTGCAGGCTTCCGTGGATCACACTATTAGAAAACTCGTTGAAAAATCAGTGTCAATGGGAGTTTTTCAACGGATATCGACGGCG
>OAMR01000956.1:107346-117974 GCA_900205405.1 Echinochloa crus-galli
TTGCAGGAGATTCTATTAATCCAGCAGGATGTATTCTGGCAAAGTCTAACAAGCAACTAGGAAACGAACACTTCCAAAGTAAACGCAGACTATTCTCGGTTTCTCACAGCAAGCTGTAAATACATATTTTGATGGTTTCTAGCTGCCAGCAAAATCTCTAGATTTTCCTATGTATATGCCAGTGCACATCAAAATTAAATTTCGCTGAGCTGGATTTTACCTGTAGGGGTGCAGGAGGGCGCCTTTGACCTTGTACTTCCGGAACAGCAGCGCGCGGCCGTCCTCGCCGCCGGACTCCTTGGCCGCCCGCCTCTCCGCCTTGTCGGAGGCCACCCAGTACCTGCCCTTGGCGCCGTGGTTGGCCTTCTTCGCGGCGGCACCATGTCTGTTCCCGCTCGCTAGAAGCGGGTCGGTGAGGCCACCACCGCCATTGGCCGCGTAGAGGACACCACCGGCTGCCGGCGCCGGCGAAGCCATGACTGGCAAGGCTTGTCGATGTCCTGTAACCCTCTTCTTCTTTTTTCTTTTGCCAAGGCTAGAGGAAGGTGGGGGCACTGACACTTCAGCCAGCGCGGTGGCGCACTGACATGAGGAAGCCAGGAGCTGCACTTATATAGGAGGAGCCAGTAGGCACGACGGCCGGGTCGATGCACGAGGGGCGTGCCGGCCGGGTTGCCGGGCAGCTCACAGACTGTACACACCACCACTGCAGAGACGAAATGCATCGAGATCTTTGTTTCCATCTGTGGCCGATGGATCGTCGATCCGGCGGTGAATATGCAGACTAAACTACGAGCGTCCATGCAGAAAACGTGGACCGGCCGGGAAAGCCTCAGCAACCCCCCGGCCATGTGCCGCGGCGCTAGCTGACGGCAACGCAGCACTGCCGGAATTCACGGGAGTGCACGGCGAGCACGTCGTGGTGCTGTGGGAGGCTGTTTTTCTTTTGCACCCTGCTGTCAGGCATATTGGTTAACCCAGCCGTGCTCGATCTGGGTTTGTTAACTGGAGCAGCAAGTTGTTGTGGCTGCGCTCTGGATGTGTGTGTCCTGTGGGGGAATTCTGTCAAAGTCAGCTTCTGGCCTCGATCGCCGATCGTCGATTGGGAGATGCAAATGGGGATCGATCAGTTTGTCTCTCCTTGGGGCCTTTTTTATCTGGACTCTGGAGCAACCTGGGCAAGTGGACCTCGCGGTTGAGACGATCGGATCTGTCTTGAGCACACAGCAGCTTTACCATCAGGGATGCATGGGGAACCAGATATTGTCACCGCGAGGGACATGGAAGGTGAGTAACAAAACAATATTCTTGAATCATGACGCAGTTTGTTTGTTTGTTCACTTCTCCTCTCAGATCTGACACCAGATATAGTTTAAGTACAACTTGCTGGCCGGGTGCCTGTGCCTGCACTTAGTTTTCGCTCGTCATGATCGTGCCGCATGTTCCTGCCTGCCGTTGCGTTCCATTCTGCGTGAGATGACCTTGCCACTTTTTTAGCCCGAAGGACGACCAGAGAGGCGGAGTGAATGTGAGCCGATAAAATTTTTTCTCGAAACTTGACCTATGTCCCAAAGTCATTAGTCAAAGATTCCTCATAAGCTTATCAAGGTAGCGTAGTCACAGCGGACCTACCAACCCTAGGAACAATCTAGAACAAATTAACAGGCGGAAGCACAACTCAAGAGCCAAAAACAATTCGCAATCTGCCTGGGTCAGCTCGGACCGTCCGCACAGGGGTCGCGGACTGTCCATGGTCACGGCGGACCGTCAGTCTAGACAAGGCGGACCGTCCGTAAAATCACCTCAAATCTCCAGTAGCTCCAGGCCCTTTCGCGGACTGTCCGAGCTCCTACCGCGGACCGTACGCCAGTGTCGCGGACTGTCCGAGGTGGTCACGCGGACCGTCCGTGAAAACACTTAGCCAAATCCAAGACAACACCGTCGAACTCTTCTGCACGGACCGTCCGCCAATCACATGTGGACCGTCCGGCAACCTCGCGGACCGTCCGCCAACCCAGCGCGGACCGTCCGAGAAACACGACGGACGAACAGAACGAACAACTACAGTAACCCGCGGATCTCTCCTTCCAAATCCATCACCGGATCTCCCAAACGGCTAGAGCTCTTGAGACGAAACTTTGAGGAGATGATTAGCACCCTAAGGGGAAGCTATGACCCAAAAATCTCGGCCTCTAACTCCCTACAACTCGAGAAATCGCGGATCACATGGAAGAACACCTTCTCACGAGTTCATCCAAAAACTACGAATCGAGACCGATTCCCGGCGTTAGAGAGGGCAAGATCACACACAAAGAGGCGCAAGGCACTCACCCATGATCCCCTCAAACAAATCCGGAGCCAAACGGTTTAGAAACGAAGAATCGAGCCAAGAACGAAAATAGCATAAAAAGAAACTCGAGGAGAAACAAAGAGATTCAACTAGCACTTGATTTCATCCCAACAAACAAAGGTCAGATTCTATACAAGACCAGCAACCTCCCAAACATCCTCCTGCTAAGATCGACGTGAAGCACGGGCTAGCCTAGAGAAGCAAGAAGGAAATGAACTAGGGTTCCAGAGATATCACTTGTCATCCCCTCCACCTCCTATTTATATTAAGTGTCATGGTGAAGGGAAGTGATCATACTACCCCTACAACTTAACTCTACGATACACGCCCTCAAGGGCAAAATGGTAAAGTAGCAGATAAATCCCCCGGCCGGGCACGCCGTCCATCCGGCCTTGCTTCCCTCCGACACAAGCTCCAGGATCCCGCCGCCCGTCCACCGCTTTGAAGCTTTCCGAACACGCTCGGATCACCGTCTCCGTCACGTTGGGCCTTCGGGCTCGGTTTTGAGGCCCAAACCGAGAAACCCTCCTCCGATGGTTTTGTGGCCCAACCATCAAACCCCGCGTACAAGCTTCGGTCGTTAGCCACCACCTTGCACCGGCTCCACGTCCACGACCTCGTCTTGTTCTTCTTACACCATGTTGACTGCACTTGATCCCGTCTGGCCACCGGGTCCCTCGAACCAAACCTACTTGTCTCTCCACCCCTCGGAGGCCACTCTCTGGCTAAGACCTTTCGCGCTTGTTCTTCACCTGCACCAACGCAAACCAAGTCGCACCAACACCTGCAGTACTAGGCCAAGAGTCAGTCCACACACCGTTGTCAATCACTCATCACACTGAGAAGCGACCATCCACCGGTCCTCAGATACACATGGTCCTCATAGCCAGGATCTTTTTTAATCAGGAATCTCTAGCTAGCAGGAGTAGCTTGCAGTGGTTGAGATCAGATCTCTGATTTAGTGCAAACACAGGTAGGTGCCAGGTGCTATATAATTCCACGTAGTACCCTATCGACGGATGAAAACTAGAGAAATTTGTCGAATTGATTGCAGAAAAATGGTCACGAATTCACGTGCTAATCACAAAAACGAGGAGAATCTAATGACTCTATTATTAGGTGGAGATTCATGCTTAAAGATTCATAGGTTAAGACTCAATATGGCCAAATTCTAAGGCTCATTATTTAGGGGTTAGTTGAGTGCTCCAATTCGTACGAGCTAGATCTTGGATTCAATAATGGAAGACAAAAGAAGGGCCTTTACTGATTTTTTCAGCTGTAAATGTCTCCATTTCTTTTAACTTTTTTTGGATTAACAGGACATCACAAATGATGCCTCAGTTCCATTAAACTGAAACTTGGGTCTGGAGAGCAGTTAACCTTAGCCTAAAAGTAAAATATGTTTGGACTGCTGCCTACACTATAGCAGTTAACAAAATTAACAAAGTCTGGGACCATGTAAGAACATTCAGGCTGCAGTAGATTTGCTATTGGAACATTTCCCTTTACATCCGTGCTTTGTGGCCATTAAAATATTCTTCTCCATGAGTGCTTCCACAGTGCCAGCCTTCCATCCATGTTGAGGTCTTTCAGTTGCTCTTTAGCTGTAAAGGTGCTTCCAATAATGTCTTCAAACACAAGCCCCAGTGATCCATCTTGGTTAATTTGCATGGAGTCCTTGAATATTGGTTGCCAACTTATGAAGCCTTTATATGATTCTTCTCAAATAACCTTGACAACTGCTCCAGTACAACTGTTACTGAAAAGCATTATGATTCCTAGTTCATACTTTCAGTAAAGCTCACAAAACTGCTAGACAAACAATATCCAAACTGCATATTGTTTATTACATATTCAGAATTTGCTTTGGACTCATAACTATTCCCAAGGCTGCAAAAGCTCATGCAGCACTGCAGCAGATGTCTCTGTTCCAATTGGTCCAAACCATCATCTGAACCTTTAATTTTGGAAAACTTTCCACCAAATGCATACGTGAAAGTGAAACCATCATCGTGCATGTTACAGAGTAAGTCGGATCGGAGTCCCACTGGCATGGATCTATCCGCCCAACTGTTTCACAGTTTAGAGTGTAAAAACATATATGCTACCAATTAGGAAACAGAAGCGATGGATAAAGTTGCTAAGAGTGACTATATCGTGCCATAATTGTCTGCAAAAATAATGTTATTAGGATCATGGTGATTGATATTTGGAAATCATTCAAACGAAATTTGTGGCTTCAGATCTCAGAGTTGCATCTAAAATATCGTCAATTTGTTATCACAGGTCAATGGACCCTAAATCTGAATTAATATTACATCCTGAATGCAGGGGCGAAGCCACGTTGTGGGTGCCGGGTGCCCAGGCACCCACAAAAATTTGAAAAACCACTGGTAAAAATAATTTTTCACCATGTTTATAGATTAAATCTTCACATCTATAAGAGAAAGGCACCCCCTCTGACTTGCTCTGGCTTCGCCCTGCCTGAATGTACCTGCTCAAGTACACAACCAATACTTTTTTTTTCAAAATCAAGTTCATTATTCGTCTCATGTCTTAATTATCGTACTAACTAGCTCGCCCATAAAAAAATCAAAATTACGCCTCATTGAGATACATGCTTTGTATTAACAAGCTAGAATCACGAGCCTAGGAGGGCTCCATGTGCATAATACGGCCAGCGCTTAATGTTGGATGTAAAAGATGACAAACTTGTAATACACGCACAGATTTGGTCCTAGAATAAGCGTATGCCGACATCAAACGTTTAGGTAATTTGCAAAACACATATTTGCAAGTTTTGAAGAAAATTTTATCCATTGATGGGAGATTTTAATAGAGACCAGTGGCCCATGCTAATGAAATCTATGAAACGGACCACTGAAAGATTGTAATTCTGTGCAATATTAGCACAACACCCTTAAATGCAACGACATGTAGTGTTGTCATACACGCTTGGGGAAAAAGAAAGACATTTGCTAACTTATTTATGCCTGAAGTCACATCTAAATTAGTTTGATCGATAACTTCTCATGTACGTTTCCTGAAATCAGTTTCCTTGTTTTCAGTTGTCATCATGTTACTATGTTAGTCGTCACAGACACCAACATGCCCACAGAAACTCGCAAGAAGGTAGGGCTACTCCTCCAGATGATGCATGCATCAGCTAAAGCCTAAAGGCATACCCGAGCACGAAAGCAAAATGCAATGCAAGAGCTCCGGCTGTATACGCTGCCAGGTATCTGGGGATACTTATTGGGCCGGTCCTACTTATTGGGCGCATTTGATCCATCCAATCATCGGCGGCCCGGCCCCGGTGGTTTCAGCCCGGTCACAAGCTGGGTGGGGAAACTGTGTGTCCAGCACTCCAGCACCTGCCTTGTGGCTGTTGCACTAGTTCTGGCTCAGGCTGTAAACGTAAATTTAGAAGTAGTTGCAATAATGAATTCGTAAACTATAAGTTTAGCTGTCATTAGAATATTTTTTGTAACTAGCAAGAATTCGTAAAATATTTTTTGTTGCTACGTGAATTTCTATTGTAGAGTTTTGATTATAGTGACAAATACCTTTAAGGTTTAATAAGAAGATACGGATGATTTAGTAGTAGACCTTTATTGAGAGGACCTGAAGAATGTAACCCAGACACACTCAACCAAATCTATTATATACAACTGGGCTAGTTATGTTAATTTCTCTTTTCAATCTTGTATTAGTGGATGCATCATCAGCGAGTTGACTAAACTGCATTTAGACCACGATAGTGCATTTGGTCAAATCTATTCGCTACCCTTTTCAAATGTTTTTTCGACCTCATCTTATATGTTGACTTTGTCATGATCCTCATTCACCTGATTAACTTCCTAGTGCACATAGCACTTTCCATTGATCGTGCTGATCGATCTCTTTGTCGTGCAACACTCTCTTCAATTTTTTTTTGTTTGTATAATGGTGTTTTTTAAGGAAACTAACCAAAAAATATTGTGTAGCTTGATAATATACGATTTTCATAAATTTTTAGTCTTTGTTATGCGATTGTTTTTCTACAAATGTGTGAACTTATATTAAGGACGAATCGTACAATTGAGAAGTATTTTAGTTGGTCATCTCTTTTATCGTGTACCAAAAATTTTCCTTTCTCTATACAATTTTAATTGATGTTCCCTCCCATGGCCTTGTTATCAAGGTTAGCTACCTCTATATCCCAAGGTGGATTTTGCCTCTATGGTTCTGAGTTGATGCCTTGATGTAGGATCTCATTGTTCGATAGTAGTGCTACTAGTCGTGGCTAGTTATAATATCTAAGTATGCGCTCCTCTCCTCTGACAAATCAATGGATGTGTCATCGTCATCAGCCACGCACAGAACCTTCCCTGGGAACAATCAATTGTGGCTACCTAATATTGTATTATTACAGAGACCCAATGTGCCAATAATGGCCTCCAGCAACATCCAAGGTCGGTGGCATTGGTGTTCCCATGGTCAGAGGTGGTGTCTTAATTTGATGGTGGCGGCACACACTATCCCCACATTTGGTTGCAATGATTCTTAGAGGGCAGTGTGCTTCTTAACGATCAAGTTGTTTTTCGTAGCCCAAAGCAACATTTGTAACATTGTTAAGAATGTCATGGCAAGATGTGGCATCCATGTAGGCTCTTCCCTCGACGTATCATAGAAGTTGAAGTTTTTCTCGATGCGAGATCCTTCTCAAAGTAATTGCATGATTGTAAAAATAGATAGATAGCATCAATTTATGCCTACCATTTTTTCTTTTGTTTTCATTCTAATATTCATATTTTCTATACCATTCAATGTGGATTTTAATTTTATCCAAAATCCAAGTTAAAATATTCCATGTATGACAAAAAAATCTTTTCTCGTCTTACTTTTTTTCTATTTTCTACTACATTAATCAATTATAACCAGGGTCTATAGTTATCAATAATGTAGACTGTTCTATCATTTCACCAACTAATAATTCCTAGCCCCACTATATTAATACAGTGACTTAAAGTATTGAGATATTTTAGTTTTTATTTACAAATTTATGCATTAACTATTTGTATTCTACATAGATTTTTATTTGAGTAATTTGCCTATAAATAAAAAAGGGCGTACCCAGTGCCGTATGCTTCCCGCACCGTGCGGGGTCTTGGGAAGGGTTGTAATAGCGTCCAAACCTTACCCTCACAAATGTGCAGAGGCTGGGGCTTGAACCCGGGACTTTCCGGTTACAGACGGTAGGCTCTATCGCTGCACCAAGCCCGCCCTTCTAGTAATTTGCCTATAAATAATAACAAATATTGAAATACCACTTTTTTTATTTTTCTTTCAAATCTTTTCATTTATTCATTGCTAATAATCTTAAATTTTAATTTAATAATTTATTATTTGTACTCAACATTTATTTTTTGAATTAATCTTAGACCATCACAAAAATAATGGTGCAAGTCATTTTTTTATCGGTGGTCCTATTTGAAAATTTAGCTATTAATTAATTGTATTACACGAGTTCAACATGTAAGCAATTTATTTCAATATCAATATAAACAAAAACATCAATTTATATTGTTCTATTCCAAATTTATCTTTTATTAATCGCATTTGATATGAACTTTTTGGTCAGTTGCTATTTTTTCGATTTTTTTACTCACTTCGATCCATAGATAAGAAAATATATAGAAGATTAAGCGATCGATTTATAAGAGATACACAAGTTTTTTGTGTTTGATTGAATGAATTATTAGAGATTATAGATATATATAGCTTATGGAATACATTACAATTAACTATTCACATAATTTGATTAAATTTAAATCATAGAGTTACACTTGGCGCTAGATTAAAAAAAGCAAACACGGGATGGTTGCTACAGTACCGCGGGTATAGCCGAGTCCAACTCATACATGCTCAATAATCCCTTGTTAATTCTATTTATTGCGCGGGTAGCTAGTTTTTTATACTAATATTTAGGTTTCTTTAACTTAAATATAAATTTATTTAAATATCCGTTGTTCCACTATCAATACGGTTCTCCTAAGTGTGCCCAAAGTAACGTATCATTTTTTATCATCATGTATATGGCACATGGAATGAATTAATGATATAAGCTTATATTTACTAATTGTATTTGATATTGATTCTTTGATCAACTTATAATTTTCTTATTTATTTAATTTAGAATTTAACTATTTATTTACTCTAATCAATGGACTTGAAGGGTTAATATAGATTCTTAGATCTTACCAACTTTTTTCTGGACAACAATGTGTATTATTTTTATTTCAATTAATATGGTAATAATATTATATTATTAAGATTAACTCCACCAATACCTCTCAAACCAGACTCTCTAAATACTTAATGGAGGATACCGCTATTTTTTAAGGGCCACAAAAATGCTACAACTCCAGCAATAGCCCTCATAAATATAGTGTTTTCTATAGACCACCGAGAATGGAGGGTGAATTTGGAAAGCCTCCTAAAAGGGGGGGGGGGGGTCAAGTAGAGGGCCTACTGGAGTGCAATTTTTTTCTGAACCCTCTAAACTTGGGACAGACGCTTGTTGGGTTCGTTGGAGTGTAACTTTTTTCTAGATCCTCTAAACTTGGGATATGGACTTGTTGGGTCCGTTGAGTTGCTCTAAGATAATAGATTGTGTGACCTAATATTGAGGTAGTGAACATGAGTAGGTGAATAAAGTAATTTATATAACTTTACATACACAAAATACAACTTACTGACGTGAGATACCCCCTTTCCTCAGTGGACATGCGGACTACCTCGATAAACTTGCAAAAGTGTAACACGGGACAATTGGATTAAAGTAGAAACCTTCCACAAAATATAATGGTGTTTGGGTCGACTCCCTTCACGAATCGGTGGTATAATTGGTAGTCTAGCTTGATGCACAAATCAATGATCAGAATAGCATAGCATGAAGGAAAGCTTAAGGAGGGATGAAATAAATATAGAGGGTAATCGATCACACCAGAAAAATATTATGAGAAAAATATTGCTATTTTGCTAGTTATGCAATGACCAGAAAAATATTATTTGAGAAAAATATTATGAAAAAATATTGCTATTTTGCTAGTTATGCAATGAGAACTTAGGCTGCAGTAACCAATGGGTGCCTACCACGGTTGAACGCCCTAAATCCGAGCACATCTCTTCAGATACACGTGCAGATCGACGTGTTGTCCTCCGCTTATTGTTGAAGGTTGTCTCCTGCCCTATTATATAGAGGAACATGGCACAACATATGGGGCTTTAGGGTGTCTGCACTTATCGTACTCTATTCTTCCCCTAAAAGAAACATTCATGCCTAATCATTGAGATTCTCCCCTTTATATCAATTTTTTCTGCACCCATTATCTTCTATATCATATATTCTTTACCAACTACCAACACATGAACCCACCCATCTCCTTTTCTCCTTATCTTTCACCGACGCCACCACTTCCCCGCTTTATCTCTCTCCCTATCTCCCCCCTCTCTAGTGGCGGTGGCGGCGAGGGGTGCCGGTCTCCCTGGCTAGCAGCCTTCAGCCCCGCCGTCCTCTGGTGGCGCACGGAGCGGCTGGACCCTGAACTCCGAAGGTGCGCGGGTGGCTTCCGCGACGGTGGACAGTCACGCACCGACAGCGAGGACTCCCACGACAGCCACAGACGATCATGCGGTGGAGGTGGAGGGCTCCCGCAGCGACGGTGAAAGCCTCCTACAGCACGCACGGATGACTGCGCGGCGGCGGCGGCGGAGGGCTCCCGCGGCAGCCGTGGAGGGGTGGCGGCGGCGACGACGGTGAGGGGTGCCGGTGTCCCCGGCCGGCACGCGCGGAGCGGCCGAAACCCGATCTTCGAAGGTGCGCAGGCGGCTCCCATGGCGGCGACGGCGGTGGACGGCCTCTTGGCGGCGGACGGTCACGCGGCGATGGCGAGGACTCCCACTACAACCACGGACGGCCGCGCGGCGGCGGTGGAGGGTTCCTGCAGTGGCCGCAAACGGCCGTGCGGCGACGGTGGAGGCCTCCTACGGCGGCCACGGACCGCTGCGCGGCGGCGGAGGGCTCCTGCGGCGGCCCGACCGCGGAGGAGTGGCGGCGGACTGAATAATATAGACCGTTAGATCTTCATCAAATACGACGATATATTTTCTCTTGTTTGGATTAATTGAATAATATAGACCATTAGATCTTCATAAAATCGGACAACATATATTTTTCTTTTTTATATTAATGGAATAATATGGACCATTAGATCTTCATAAAATCCGATGGCAT
>OAMR01000956.1:143077-203231 GCA_900205405.1 Echinochloa crus-galli
CTGGCCCGCCCGATCGATTTGTGCTGGTTCATGTAATTATTCCCATCGGGGATGGAGGTGTTGATAGTTGTGTAGTGTGCCTCAATTTCTTTTGTTCTATAGGGATTTTAGTGTGTTTGTACGTGTGTTAACCTTGCTATTTTAGCCAAGGATATTGACTACAATCTGTATTACTAGGGTCTTAGGTTGACGCTGGGAGGATTGACTTGGATGTTAAAACACAGAAATATTTAATTTTGGCGTGTATATGAAGAAAGCACAAAAGTATGGGCCTCAATGTTTCAAGGCCAATCAGTGTGTGTGCTATTAGCAATGTTGTATGATTCTGGCTACGTCAGTGTATCTTCTATTTTAGGTGGTTTAGTGCCTTGTTTTTTTTGGAGCTATATTGATTGGCTGATTACTTCTTTTTTTTGATTTTTTTTCCTGATGACATGTGGGAAGGGCTAATTCTTTTATGTGTGTGTGTGGCTAATTCAGAAGGATAAAGAATTATGGCTTTTGGATGTAATTCAGACAACCAGGATGTGTCCCCCATACCAAAGAATATGTTTATGGAATTAACATCTTTGGGAGGCTTTACTTAGTAGCATAACTATTCTCTCTATCATCAACCTATGATGCATTCTAGGAAATATGTAGGACTTATGGTTCTGCTTCTTGATTTTGTTTCATTCTAATTTTCTCTATCATGTAGTTTACTCATTACTGAATTCCTTTCTTTTCATGCCCCATTTGTACTCATATTTCTGCAGGTCCGTAGCTTCCATTCACGACATGGATCACATTAATCATGGACATTTTCAGGTCCCGGCTTTCTCCTATTTGTGCATTGGTTGTGTCTATCTGTCATGTGTTTAAAACAAATGACACACGAAATGGGTGTGTCCCAGCTTTCATTGATAGTGTGCATTGCCTTATGCAAGAAATTGGTGTCTGAAGAAGTCTTATGCTTATGCAAGAAATGGGTGTCTGGTGTAGTTGTGTTCCCTTATTCAAATGCTATGAGCTTTTTTAACATCCAAATTCTTTGATAACGAATTGTCACTCAACTTGTTATTTCTACGATGTCAGGCCAAGATTCAGAATATGGTTGGGTCTTGGGATGTCAAATTCCCGACCAGATTTAAGGGTCTTGCTCTTGCATATTCTCGTGGTGCTTTCTCGATCGAGTGTAAGTGGAAACACGTGGCTTAATCATTGTTCTATCACCTTTCTTTTGTATCTTGTTTTTTTCCTGAATATGGTATAAACTGATATTTTGCCACCTTGCCGTATGAACCAGAGCTCCCCTGGCTCAATCTGCCAAATGATGTCCTGCTGATTTTGTTTCAAACAAGATTGTTCTAACTAGAGCTAAGGTTAGCAGTCATTCCTCATGCGTACTTTTGTGCTGATCGTATTGAGTTTTTTCTAAGCTTCTCTTTTCCAGGTGACAGTTGAGATATATACATCATTTGAAAATATTTATCTTGTCAAAGAGTTCAGCAAAGTCCAGCAATGGTATGTAGCGCTTGCCTAGTGCTTGTCTTTGTGTTTTGGTGGGTAGGTTGGGGGATGCTCCCTAGGTCAACGTATATTGATTTACGTATCTGATGCATAGAATTTTTCAAGAACCAATTGGTGCTGAGTGTGAGTGTGTGTGGTGAGAGTACAATTAGTCACAAGTTCTCACTTTTCTGAATCTATTCAACCTCAGTCAGAATTATATTGGTGCTCTTGTGTGTGTGTGTGATCAGTATGTGCTCGCGCGCGTGTACATGTCTTTGTGTTGTGCGTGCGTGCGTGTGTGTGTGATCAGTATGTGCTCGCGCGCGGGGGGGGGGGGGGGGTGTGCAGGGGCGAAGTCAGCCCCAGTAACACCCTAGTGCACCTCTTCATCAATTCTATAGCAATTCTATAATTCACAACAATGCTCCACTAAATAGCTTTAGGATTCTTGTTTGGACCCTGGTGCATGTGCACCAGGCAAAATCAATGTGGCGTCGCCCTGTGTGTGTGGTTGTTGTGTTAGTCTTTGTGTTGCGCGCGTGCATCTCATTGAATTGTGCAAATTTTCATCCAACACATACAACAATACCTAGGGTTTCTGATACAGCAATATTGATTTCCCCCATCTTCTCTATTGAACTTTTCATACGTTTGTGGGAATATTATTTGGCCAGTTGGCCAGGATCGGTAAATTAGTTTCCCGATGGTTGGTAGGTGTAGGTTGTTGTATTATAATTGAATTGTTGATTTAGGAATTAGGATTGAAAAGTGGGCACACTTCTTTGTATTGAACCATGCCGCAGTTCACGCAATGATGCTGCTAAATCAGTTATTATTCTACTGCATGTTGACTTGCTCAGTTAGTAGCTTGTTGCATATGTGCGGCATTCAGCATTGCAAGACAATATATTTTGTTATTGTTCTTCCAGGCTGAAAGCACTTATCTTTTGATGCAGTTAAATCCTCTGGACTTTTGAAGAAAACTGCTTTTGATCGAGAAGTAAGGTGTAAGATCTTTGTTGGGTGCGTCAGGTGTCTGTTTCTGTTTAACCTCAAGTAAGAAACAGATCAAGGAGGGCAGATCGTAATAAAAGTTTCTTTAGTTATTATGTCTTTCACATGTAATTGTTATTGTAACCTTTTTGTCAGCCTAAAAAGTTACATGACTTTCTTCAATTGTAGTTTTTTTCATTTTTTGTGAAATTTTTTATATTTTTGTTTGTACTCTAGATGTAAAAAAAAGACAGTATGCAGTTAGCAGGGTTCTATGTCAGTTGCTAGGCCGGTCACAAACATGCTTCTAAACAGGGACGATACAGGTCCAAAGCGCTAATGGGTCCCCGGACAAAAAACGCGCCTGGTATGAATGTTAACTGGCGTAGCACTGTAATTAGCGGGCCCGATATAAGTTGTATAACTTCATATGCATGGCAAAACGGCTGATATGGTTGATTGATAAATACTCAAATCTCAGTCGATTGACGTGTAGACACCTCCATATATAAAAGTATTTTGTAAGACAAATATGTTCATATGGTTTCCACATTTCTAAACTCAACGAATTAAAAGTTATCCGTGATTTATAATCTTAATGTCGGTGTTTAGAAATCGTGGTCCCGACACCAACCAGAAATGCGCTGTGTTCCCTCCCTTGATGGTTGATGCAGAAGATAACACGAGACACGGGTTTATCCAGGTTCCGGTCAGAAGACCGTACTTCCAGCAAGGCGGTGTGTGCGATGTATTATTCTGCACCGGACTGTAAGCAGTAGGGGGTACAAGCAGGTTGGGACGAGACGCTAGACCTCTGAGTCCCGGATGATTGAGGCGGGGTGCCAATATCGTGGTCTATTCTGAGTGTATGCGGATTCTCTTTTTTCCTCCATCTTTTCGTTGTCTTCCCCTGCTCGATCACCCCCTCCTTTTATAGGCCAAGGAGGAGGGGTTACAGGAGCGTGTTGCTGGTTAGGCATAGTTGTCGCACAGTAGTAGGAGTGGCGTTAGGCGTGCTTCTTTGTTCTTGTTTGTTGTAGTCGATTCTTGTACCGGTGATGACGTCGAGGAGTGGTCTTGAGGATCCGGGGCGTCCTTAGTGTGATAATGGCTTGTCCGTACACTACCTCGAGGGTCTCCTATGCCGGCGCACAACTTATTCTGTGGGAAATCACTGTGGGAGTCGGTGGCATAGGGAGTTAGAGTGACCCGGCCCTGTTCGCACGGCGGCGACATGTCCGCACAGCGCCGTGGTTGGTCGCATAGTGCTCGGAATGGCCCACCATACCTCTGTCGTCCTGAGCTCTTCTCCTGCTGTGTGCTCGAGGGTCTCTCCGTCCGACGGAGGTCTTCGAGTCGTCGGAGTTGGCAGTATACAGGAGCTCAGAGTGACGGGCTCTGTTCGCACAGTGTCGGCCTGTCCGCACAGAGCCTCGGTTGGCAGCATAGTGACGGGAGTTGGTGGATACGATGGGAGGAGTCGTGGCCGTCAGGGCGGTATGGCAAGAAATCTGTGTTTTGACTTTGGAGGCACGGTGACAGAGGGTGTTATTTAATGTTCGTCGGTGCAGTATGGCAAGAAATCTGTCTTTTGACTTTGGAGGCACGGTGGCAGAGGGCGCCATTTAATGTTCGTCGGAGCGAGGGTCTCGACCGAGGCGGAGCTTTCCCCATTCCGTGGGTTGCTCGAGGCTCGGTCCCCAGGCCTCGACCGAAACAGAGTTCTCCGATTCGAGATTTTAGTTCGCGTCGAGGCACGCCGCGGGGCGTCTTGGCTGGGCCTTCAGTCGTTGCTGGGCCGTGGGCCTTAACTTCCGTTTCTTTTTTTGTTTACTTGGACAAGATTAATGTTTATTGGGGCGGTTATCCCATAGGTTTGGCTACCCCTAATGACTGCCCCCAACACTTAATGTTTGACTAAAATCTTGTCCAAAACGACATCTAAATTCTGTACAGAGAGAGTAAAGTAAGCATAGCAACGTAGTAGCTAGAGACATGGCCTTGGCTAAAGCAGGCCGCACAGTGAATCCAGCTCGTGCAATTAAGTGAATCTCTAGTGCCATGCCTCGGAGAGGGCCGGGGTGGTGAGGAGGCCATCAATCCCGGAGAATTGTGCGCATCATTGAAGAGTATTGATGGGCCTAGAGCCCTAGATTAAGATTCAAATCGAAATCCTTTTCAAAATTCAAACTCAAGACCCGTGTGTTCTTCGACGTATGCGTTCTCAATCAGCGGCTTGCAGATTTCAAACAAGATCAAGAGAATTCAGGCGAACGACGAAAGATGAAGATTTTTTGGGAAAAACATATGGAGCTTCACCAAGAGCAGTTCGATTAGCTCCAGAAAGAGGTGCTACCCCGGGTCTTCCCACACCATGATTTTTTTCTTCCCAAATTTTTCAATGGAACATATAGGACATGTGTAATAAGAGTGTATGTACACGCCAGTTGGCTAGTTCTTGGCTGATATCAGCCCCATCGCGTCATCCGAAGGTGGCCAGTTTGAAGAGTTAGAAAAGAAGAATCTATTTGTAGTATCTACCCTGAACACAAATAATTGAAATTCATCATCATTTCTGTACGTGTTGTCTTGACCTCCGGTCGAGAGGAACGTTTGTGTCGTAGCTTTCTGACAAGCATGTCTGTGGTGTCCACGCATAAGATAAAAAAAAATGCATAGATGGACTGACAGCGAGTGCCATTGCGAGATGCCAAATCTGTCGTGAAGTACGTGTGCAGAGCTTGTCGTTTGCTCCAGGACTCGAGGGGTAGTGCCTGAATGAATACTGTGCCTGCAGCCATCCGATCATCCGATCCATACATAGCTTTTCGTGTGGAGAGCAATGCAAGCAGAAAAGTCGGGGTCGGGGCGCACATGCACGTTTGCGAATGCTGGCTGCGATCGAGAGTCCTAGCGTTTCACCATATATCATATAAACGGTGGTGCATATGCTGCAGTGTGCAAATATTAATTGCATCTATGTTTACATGGGTTTCACACGTGCGAAACGGGGCCATGCTCAATATGGAGCGGACAAAAGCTTTAGATGGAGACACGGGGCATGTATGCAACTTTGTACCTTTATTCCGAGTGGGTCTAAGAGCATCTCCAACAGATTAGCTAAAAAGACTAGTCATATTCTCAAAAATAGATTTGACTAACAAATAATAGAGTAATCCAACAGATTATGTAAAGATGACTAGTGAGGTAGGCTAGCTAAAAATAGCTAGCAAATGAGGTGGGATGTAGAGCCACTAAATTTGGAGGGTCATTTACAGAGTCTATTGGAAACATTTTTTTTGTCTAACAATAGCTAAATTTAACTTTAGAAAACGATTTGGCATGTCTTTTGGAGATGTTATAAGGCATATGTGCAAGCCAATAGGGCTAGGCTGTGGATTGGAATGGTGGGTATCTTTGAACCATGCTCTTGGGGCGTATAGGGAGAGGTTTTGATCGGTTGTTTCCTTTCATTTATCTCTCTCGTAATATAATGCTAGATGGGGAAGTAAGAATAGTGTTATCGTAATGCTTACTATGTTACGCAATTTACTACCTTCTATCTATCTCTAGTTCTCCTTGTTTGCATATGTATGTTACTTTCATTATACTAGTTGTTTTATAATTTAGCACAGGAACTAATGAGGTAGATAGAACGACCAATGAAACTTCAATTAATGGGAATGTCCCAATATCACTTTCCTAGTTACTGTGGGGAGTTGCGCTTTTATGTTTCCCCAATAATGTTATCACCATTGAAAAACTTCACAATGTGTTAGTATCAGACGTAAATTGGCCTCGTAATAATGTTAAAATTACTACCGGTTCCAAGTTTGGGAGCCCCCAAAGGCCGTTCAGTATCGGGTCAAAATAAAAATGTCACCCTTTAGTATTAGGTGGTGTTTTGACCTCTACTAATGCTCTCCGACCATATAGTACGGGTTCAAAACACCACCCGGTACGTACTAAATGGTGGTATTTAGTACCGGGTGGTGTTTGACCTAGTACTACACATGGGTTACATTAAAAGAAAAACATCTCTCCTAATATTGTGTAGGTAGGATGGTAAGCAAGTTCGTCGTGAGGCTTGAGGTTGTGGGTTCAAATCCCATCCACCACGCATGCCACATTTACATGTGAAAAATCACATGACTTGGTGATGAGCACCCATCTATATCACGCTAGCAACTTGAGTAATAATGCATATCGGCATCACCTCACAGCGCAATACGTTACGATCCTCATGCTATGCCAAAACGTGTTTTCGCTCTTATTGTTAACTAGATGCAATGCTCGATCAGCGAGACAGTGAGTGGTTGCTGTTCGTCTGACTATCTTCGATGGCTGTCTTCGTCGTCGCCGATGCGCTCTAGCTGTCTTCGTCGTCGCCGATGCGCTCTAGCTAGCCAGGGAGGTCGTCGTGGTAGTGAGCATACATGTTGAGGAGCCATGAGAAGCCGAACCAGACGTTCCCCGGCGATAATGGACAGCGCCCAGAGCCACTCGACGTCGGCGATGTTGTTCTTCATCTGCAGTGACCGGGCTTCGAACGCTAAGAAGAGCGGCATTTGCAGGTACGGACCGTAGCCCGTAATTAGGTCACCCGCCCGTGCAAATAGCATTAGAGATGAGTAAATTACTTATTTGACACCAAAATAAAAGTTGGTTCCTTTCTTGGGCGAAAAAATATGAATTTTAAATAAAAGGACACATGAGCGTTGTAGATGCGGACCGCCTCTGCAAATAGCATTAGAGCGGCTCGGTGCCCGCTCTTGCTGCTATCCGATCCATTTGTAGCTAGCTGCGAAGAGCGGGAACGAGCGCTGCTACAAATAAATGCATTTTTGACCGGCCGGTGCTAACAACCGTTTTTTTGTAGCAAGCTAGTGTAGTAAACGTGAGGCATCTATCAGAGGTCCCATATCTCACACCCGGCATCGCCAGAGCAGCCCGGAAAAAAATAACAAAAGAACAAGCTCGCTGACAAGATTGCAATTATCTAGTGCTAGCTGCTTGTAGCCTTAGGCTAGTGCCGTATATCCCCGTATCCATCAGACAAGAACGGCGCACACATGTAGTGTGCGGTGTGCCAGCCATTGTGGCCAAAGTGTTGTTTGGGACTTATCGGTTTCATTTTTGGGTGGTTGCTCATCGCGCCTGCCACACTCACGGCCGTCGCTAATTAGCTGCTGCTCTCATGGTTTCACATACGATCTGGCACTAAACAAAGGGAACGACTTACAATTCGCCGCAAGCCCGGTCGTAGGGCGATTAGCGGGCCTCGCGCAATCTAGGCTGTTCGGGCCTTGTCAACAACATTGTGGCCCCAGTGACTGGGCCTACAATCCTAGTTGTGTAATATTTTCGGCCCAAATATAGGTAACTCCCGGATTGCATTTATTTCTCAATATTTTTTTTACAACGACCAGGCACTGATGTTCACGCATAGACACCTTGGGATAACCACGTTAACACCGCACGTCAGTGACAGCTGAAGCAATAAATTTCAGCAACACTGAAACCAATCCAAGATGTCAAACTATTGACGGAAGGCAACATATGCATCACACATATTATAGAGGAAATGTTAGTGGCAACACATCAACCAAGAGACACCATATTTAACGTGGAAACCGCCAAATCAGCGAAAAATCATGGGACCAAGCCACACAAATCTTCTTCCACTATTATGTTTGTGGGAATACAACAAGTTATTCTCTAGACAGCACTAGAGGCTCTCATACATCAAGATTTCATCAATCTTGGACAGCAACATCAAGATTTGGAGGCTGTAGCTAGGATACAGAAGGATCTCACCAAGAGTGGTGGAACAACAGATTGGAGGCACCAAGGACGTGGATATGAACCTTCACAACATCGTGGACAAATCCCACTTGCAACCTTGCAAGATCTCCTCTCCGATCACCTTCTCCCCCCTCACTTCTTTCTTCTCCCTTAGAGGCTCTGTTCTGAATTTTCGTGGCTCTCTATCTCTCTGTTTCCATAGGCTTCTTCCTTGTCCTCGAAGGCTGCACACTTAGTGCTAAAATCACCGAAAAGTTGATTCAGACATTGGGCTTCATTTTCCTTACATGTGAGGCTACTCACCAGGAGCATTTACTCTCCCCACTGCCCACATCACGAGGAGGATTTCCCAACAGACACAGCCACACCTATGAATATAGGTACACTAACCCTCCCTCTATGAGCACCACCGAAAGACTGAACCGGCAGATCCAATCTTGAAATCCACGAAGTCACCACAGACGGCCTCGCTGTCAATGGGGACGTCGTCTACCACCAAAAAATAGCGCCGATTAAATCCTGAAATAAATCTAAAAAACACCATAAGAAATATTACAAATTTCTCTATGATCAATTCGCTTTCTCAATAATTTCCGGGCAGATATTTTTCGCCCCGCCAGGCTAAGGCACCAAACAGGAGTTTCACCGATTCATTCTCAACGTGCATGGATCTTGCATCCCTACATACGGGCCTACTACCTTCTGGCTTCTGCACAAGACATACTCCCTTTGTCCCTAATTATCTGTCGTCGGAGGACTGGAGCCGGTAACCAACACAGTGGCTAAAAGACCCTGTTATCCCTATGCAACAATGATGGGTGCGTGCGTGTGGTTGTGTGTGGCTGAGAGAAAAGGTAGAGGCAGGCCAGGCACATGGTGCGGTAAGGGCTACACGTTGGTAGGCAAGGGCCGGGCAGCGACAGTTAATACGGGACGTACCACTGTACCTTCGATGATAGTTAATCGGGGACGGAGGGAGTAGTTAACCAGCACAGCGTAGGCGCGTAGCGACTAGCGAGAAGCCCGGTTCTTGTCTGATGCATACTCCACAGCCACTTGTCCAGCCTTTTTTGCCTGCGGCATGCATGCATATATGGTTTGTAGCATGTAGCTGTATTCAGCCGGATCGGAGCACATCGGACAAAGGCGACTCCCTCGGTGTTACACGGCAAATTGCGGCGAAGAGCACTGCGAGCCGATTCAGCAGTGGTCCTCGAAATTGTTCGGGCCAATCAGAGGCTTATTCTGAATTCTGATCGAGATAGGGTTGCACAGAATGGTGCTGCAGCTAGATAACTGGAATCTTGGCAGCGATCGAGCTGGTTCTTAAATTTCTTTGGCCTTGCTCCCGCGATACCGGGTGTAAGATGGGATCTGTACACTGTACGTACTTCAGCACGTACTAGTATTTACTATATATATATATTTGATTATACCTTTATAATACTATATAAAATAGTATGTCTATATATTCAATGTATGCTTACATACCCAATGTATATATCATCACAGATAGTCTAGTATCATCACATACTACGTATACATACTCTTCGTCGGATCAAATTCATCATGTATCATATATATATATAACTTATAGTCTATGGCCGGCCATAGAATAACTATTCTATAGCCACTTTGAGTTACTATAATTACTATAGTAATACACGATGTGTGTTATAGTAACCCAATTACCATAAATATGTATTAAAATTATAGTAAATTACTACATAAAACTACAGTAAAAAGATGTGGCTACAGAATAACTATTGTATGGCCTGCCACAGAGTATACCTATATATATATACACACACACGCACGCATATCGTACCAGCATCTTACTATTACTAAGAGGCTTCTTTTGAAGGCTCCACGTTAATCCTCACAAGACGCGCTAGAAAAAAACATAAATCCTAAAAATTCTCATATAAATCAGAAACTTCGGACCGTCACCACTGGATCTTATTTTATCTTTTAAAAAATTACCCACGTCTGCCATTATGACAATAGTCTAAAATAACCCCCTAAGTTGATATCTAAATTACACCCCTGCGCCATTCAAAAATAATTCCCATATAACTGTTTTTTAGCCACAAAGATCTAATCAGATACAATACAAAAATATCACGGAGCCATGATCTCTCCCCGTGCCTGCTCACGTTTATCTCTCGCATCATGCGACATATGCCAAATCCGCCGCCGCCTATAACGACGCCGGATGGTCAGCTCTTCAGAGAAAACTGATGATCCAAGGGTGACGCTGCGCGTGCCATCGCAGTAATGTACAAGACCTTGCTATGGCAGTAGCCGCGGCAGCAAGTTCAGCGTCTTGGAAAAATTTTGAATCTCAATGCTCACCTACGTGCTTTATCACGTGAAGGGACGCTGGATATGGTAGCAACTCCAACAGATTGAGAAAACTAATCTCATTTCCCTATATATCTCATTAAAGGGAATTGAAGGGTAAAATTTCAGCTCCAACAGATTCCCTTTCGTAATCCTATTTCCCAATATTTTTTCTCAGTCCTCTTTATCTCTCTCCATCTCCCCTTTCTTTTCTCAATCATCTCCACTCTTTTCTCAATCCACTTTCCTCTCCTCCTCTTTCTCTACTCTTTTCTCTTCCCTTCCCTTCCTCCTGGCTGCCGGCGAGCCACTCACCGCACGCCGCCCGACGCCACCTCACCGCCGGTCATGCGCACGCCGCCCGTCCACGCCACTCACCGCCCGCCCCGCACCAAGCCACCTCGTCGCTGCCCGACGCCACCTCGCAAGCCGCTCCGCCCGCCCACACGCAGTGCCGCCCCACACCCCACGCATCCGCCGCTAGCTGCGCAACCAAGCACCGCCGCCGTTCCGCCATGGCAGACCATTACGGTGGCCACCTCCACCCCGCCAGGCGATGCTGTGTCTAGAGGAAAGAGCGAAAGGTAGAAGGAGAGTGAAATAGTCTAGTCTATGACGAGTAGGTCCCACCTATTATGAGAGATGCAAAGAGAAGAAGATAAAGGGGATCTGCTAGAGCTCCTCTCCTCAATGGGCCCAATATCTTGAAAAACTGTTTTCTCAATCCCCTTTGGCAAATATAGGGGAATAAGATTTTCCCAATCTGTTGGAGTTGCTCTAAGTAGTTCATGCAACGAGGCAGAGGTTTGTTACTCTGGTGCATCCTGATTTCTTACTAACGTACATGATTCATAAGATCAGGCCAGCAACGGCCACTGACAGCACGACGCGTATCTGGAGCCCACCAAGGTGAGATGCCCTGTCGGGATTTGGTAGTCACGAATTCACAGTTTTTTTTCCTGAGCAAAAAACATACTACTTGATTGATTGGATCAGGGACCAGCTGAAACCAGCACAATTAGCGGCCAACTAACAGGAGATGGCTAATTACCATGAGTGGCTTAAATGAGATTGACCTACTACCAAGTTGGTATAAACCCCGCAATGCTATAATTACATTCTTTGTGGGATAGCAGTATGGCTTTATGTATCATGGTCGTCAAGATATATGCTTCAAGTAAATTAACATAGTATACTGAATAATGTGTTATAGTATAATTAAGATATTAATTCATATAGTAAAGCATGCTATGGGTTATATATATGTGTTAAATTAGTGGCATATACTATATATTGATGTTTCAAACATATTCAAATAATGTTCACCAATACACACTTTTGACATTAACTTCCTAAGTATAAATGCAAGTAAAAGTAAAGAACAATTATTGACCTAAAATAACTAGAAAGGACAAAGGAGCATTCCAAATGAAATGTACACACAAATCTCCATTAGAGTTTCTAAGAACCATCATGGGTAATCCCAACATATATCCTTATATTTGTTTTGGGTACTTAGAGTCACTTCGAAGTACAAACACAACATTTTAAATACTTATTCCCATCCCTCTCAAAGAAAATTACTTATTCCCATCAATGAAGAAACAACATTGAAATTTTTACTATATGCTTTTTATACAAGTAGAATCCATTTGGCATACATACTAATTATGGACTATTTTTTGGTGTAGAAATATAAGCATGTCATGTAAAATTTTGAATAAATAGTATAAAATAATCTCAAATATTCCTAGCCCGTGCAGTAGCAGGGGTTGATGGACTAGTACATGCACAACCACTGTCCACTCTCTGGCCTCTCCTCGCCTTCTTCGTTTGATCATCATTTGCCTGGCAATATTCACTGGTGCCGGCGGCAACTTGGAAGACGCGCGCGCGAGCCATGCTTCCGGTGGCGATCACCGGTGCCGGCGCTCGCGATGGCCACAGTTCCGGCCTTGGCGAGCCACTGCTCGCGAACGCCGGCGGCGGCGGCGTCCCGCTGTGGCTGTGGTGACGACCGTGGCCAACGGCACTGGCCATGGCGCGGAGAAGAAGCAAAGCGTGGAAGACAAGTACTGGGTGGACATCGCCCAACCGGAGGCGTTGGAGCCGCGCAGCATCATATACCCGTACAGGTGCCTGCACTAGTCAATTTTCGCTGCACTAGTCAATTTTGTACTCGACGAGATGGACATTTTGAGCCTAATTAATCAATTTTTGGACAATTTTTCGTAAATACAAACGAAATGCTATAGTGGCGCATTTATGGCGAAGTGGGTCTTTCCTCCAATTCCCCACCCTCTATTTTGCATCTAAACAAGGGCTTAGTGTTGTGCGTTGCAAATGACAGGTGGAGTGGGTGTAGACAAGTGACAATCAGGCCAAAAGAGGTGGGAAAATTCACAAATTGATTCTCCCATCGCCCTGCCATACAAAGGATAGGTTTGTATGGCTATTCTGCAGAATTGTCTAGTTTGTGCAGGCAGCACACTTTAAGCGCTGCGTTAATTTTACAATGGCCAGATGTGCCTTCTTTCTGTGTCTGTTGTGCGATTTGCACGCTGTTCTCATGTTCCTTGTCTGGGATCAAATAGTGAAGTCTGAGTTACAGACTTTGAGTGATTTGACTGCTTCTAGGAATATAATCGCTGCTTTACTAAGGGGAAACTATAAATCCAAAATAACAGAAATATACTGTGGATTACATAGCGTTTGATGAGCATACTGATTGCTGAGCATTGCTCTATAATCTATATTCATCCAGCCTGAACTTTAAATATTTACCCTGCCGTCCTGCTATGAGTGCCATAATTAATTTATTTGCAGAATTAGGAATTACTGTATTGTCCCTCCACTAGTTGATGTAGCCGTACCGGTACTGGGGCCACACTGACATCTTGAATTCCCTGCAAGATTTGAACTATCTGTTGCATTGTTGGCCTATGAGCCTCATTGTCCTGAATGCACCAGCACGCAACCTTGCATGCTCTCTCTAACTCTTGAAAATTCACAACATTTAGTCTGTGATCCAATATTTCAGAAATGTCACCTTCACTTATCCTCATCGCGGCCCACACTGGAAAGTACCTTATGGCTCCATTCTCCATCAACTCTGAATTCCTTCTGCCCGAAATTATCTCAAATAGCATCATTCCGTAGCTGTACACATCTGCTTTTGGTGTTATGGGGAGACCTCCAATCCATTCTGGTGCAAGATACCCTATTGTTCCCCTCATAGTTGTCAATGCCCTGCTAAAATGTCGATCCATAAGCTTCGCCAGACCAAAGTCAGCCACTTTTGGACTAAAGTCTGCATCAAGAAGTACATTTTCAGGTTTTATATCACAATGTATGATGCGGTCATGGCATTCATCATGGAGATAGTGTAATCCCTTTGCAACACCTAGAATAACTAGAAATCTTCTGTTCCAATCCAATATCTTCTCATTCTTGAAGAGATGAGCATCTAAAGATCCATTGACCATAAAGTCATACACCAGCAGCCTTTCGACTCCTCTCAAGCAGAACCCATTGAGGTGGACCAGATTATTGTGGTGAATTTTCCCTAAAGCCCTCACCTCAGTGTGAAACTGCTTCTCTCCTTGCTTCATGCCTTGAAGCTTCTTGACAGCTATTGGTTTGGAGTCTGGCAGCAGTCCTTTAAACACTGAACCAAAGCTACCTTGCCCCAGTTTGTCTGAGAAATTCTTTGTGCAGTGCTGTAAAAAGGAATAGTCATAGACGATGAGAGTGTCATTACCTGACAAAGTCTTTTGAGATGAAGTCCTTATTTGGAATGTCTTAACTATTATGCCAAGAGCTCATAGTGCCATAAAAATACTACCCAGCACTGCAGTTAACACTAAAAGCCTGACATGATATGACTTCTTTTCACTATTTTGAATTAGAGGATCAGATGCTGCAAGACGTATATAAATATCAAAACCATCAGCATTGCCATTGGATAATTGTTTAAGATCCCGAAGTTCACCATTCCATATATTGCAACCATCTTTGTGTGCATATGCAGTACAGGAGCAATTGCTCAGGCATATAGATCTGCACTCTTCCATGCTTTGGACTTTCAGTGTTACTGGGTTTTGTGAAATTTTAATGTTAGTGATCTTGAGAAATGCAACACTCACTTTTGTTGATTTATTTGAGTCAGCACATTGGATATCTGTTTGCCTCACACATCCTTGACTCCATGCTTGAAGATTCCAACTCCTTGGGGAAGCTGGTGTGAAACCTGGTAAGCAGAAGCATTGCTCATCAGAACCTGTCCTGCATACTCCAAAAGGCCCGCATACAGAATATACATCACACAGAGCTGCAGGAAAATACAATGCTATTATCCATTCCTTTGAATCATTAGACCATGTGTGGCGTTGGAGTTGACCATTAACACTTAGAATTATTCTTGTGATTATGGACACATTCTTCGTGGTCCACCGAAACTTAAGCTCACGACTATTGTTAACATAATCGTAGCTGTAGTCACTCTTTAATGGCATTCCAGGGATGGATGTGAATGCTTTTCCTGTCCAGTTCCCAGATTGCCAGTAAACCTCCAAGTTATTCCAGATTGAGACATATTGGCTCATTGAAACTAGATCTGCATGAAAGGAGAAAGGACCCGGTGCCGGATCTTCTTGGTCCTTCCAAGAAACACGGTTCTGGTATTCACGCGTGATCTTGTCTATCCCATATCACTGCCCGCTCAATACCGTGTCTGTTGGGTGATCAAAGCTTTGCCAGAAAATATCAGAAGAGTTGTATTGATCTCTCAGGATAAGATTTCCACTATCAAGGAGAACTGCAACGGTAGATCTGCTGAGCTTCCTTCTGCTATTCGATGACCATATAGGTGTTCCTAGAGAGTTGAGGACTAGATTTCCATCCATAGATATTTGAAGTACTGGGGATGAATCATTTGAGACAGATATATCCCGATTGGCAACCCAGATAACAGTCCTCTTTGGAACAGATGTGAACCAGATACCAGCATAAAAGTTTCCATTATTACCTGGAGAGAAGAATCCAAGCTTAAAATTTCCTTCTTTTGAGACAACAGTTATGTCGCCTGAAAGAGGTTGGGTCCTGGAGATTGTATCAGTTGCAGCAAATGTAATTGTATAAAGGTGGAGGAGAAATAATATGGGAAAAGTAAAGGAAGACTGTGTCTTTCTGGGGAAGGCCATCACTTTGCACGAAAGTGGTGGATGTCTGGGTGTTCAAGAAGCTTATAGTTATCCCCTGTAGGCTGGAGAAGCAAAGTGTGCCTTGGAATTCTTTCCCCTGCTCTCACCTTTCTTATTTGACATGACTTGTCTTCTGATCTGTTGTCTTGACTTGACTTTTCTTTGTGAAATAATGTGTGGTTGTGCCAAATATAACGAGCACATCCATTTTGACAATGTTTGTTCAGACATTAAATTCACTCACAGTTTAGTTATTTTATTTCGGTGAAAGCAGCATTTCCTTTCTAACTATGAGTCTATAATATCTGTCACTGATTGGTGAAAGTTGCAGGTTCACTTTTTTTTCAAAAAAAAAAAGAGAGAATATTTTTGTAATCTGACTCTTGTGAAGTATGATTGCTTAGCTGATCAGATAGTAGTATCTTCTCTTTAAGTTGCACTGTTGTTCTACGCCTCCAGGAAGCTAGAAGAGTAACAGTTAATAGTACCAACTTGATTAGTATAAGCAAGGAGCCTGATACTGTTATAGGTAAATGGGACTAAAATCCTGTCATATCATCCATAGCACTGGTCTTCCTCTTGTTATGTTACTACTACTTTATTCGATGGAGTTACATGGGATTCTTAATGCATTAGACTTCCGATTACTACACATTTTTGGAGTACTCCGTCTAACAAGTCTAGTAGAAAAGCTAAAAAACTGAAAATGTGCATAACTTTAGTCATGGATAATTAATCAGCAACCACTTCCTTAATTATTTAGTTCATTGCATAGAAACTGCTTTATACCATACTCTAATTTAGACTGCATTTTTCCATATTTGTTAGTCTTATTCCCTCATGGTATCTATGGTTTGAGATAATGGGAAACCATTGTCTGTCAAACCCAAGGAAGTTTTCTTTGAGCATGTTCTTCACAAATGAAATTAATCTGAGATGAGTGAACATTAGATGTCTAAAAGATCTTGCAAGCAGTGGTATCGTCATGTCCAGTTCATTTTTTATTGTATTCAGAAAATGGTTTTTGGGTGTATCTCTCATTATTCCATGCCTAAAACTTACTAGTTCTTGATCTGGAGTCCACAATAACTTGATCAAATCCAGGTTCGACTCCCTGTGGGAGCGAATTAACTGGGTTTGAAATAAAACTTATAAAAAAATAGGTAGGGGCTTCCCCTGCTGACTTCGGTCAAAAAAAAATAACTTGATCAAATCTTCATCCCTCTCTGAATGATCCAGTGGCTCTTCATACATCTTGAAACAACTCGAGTGATGAACAGTACTTTAAAACATTAGAGTGTGCAGGAGTTATGTTGTAATTTACATATACCCTCCTTATAATGATGCCAGGCTATGGCTATTCAGCCCCGTTTGGAACTAGAATATTTTCAGCAAAAGGATACATGTCCAAGCTCATGTCCAAGCTCAGATGTTACAAAACATAGCCTATGTTCCCCTCATT
This sequence comes from Echinochloa crus-galli, assembly GCA_900205405.1. Taxonomy (NCBI): domain Eukaryota; kingdom Viridiplantae; phylum Streptophyta; class Magnoliopsida; order Poales; family Poaceae; genus Echinochloa; species Echinochloa crus-galli. The sequence continues at coordinate 160,373 of OAMR01000956.1, forward strand.
TAGCTGGCTAACTCATCGAAGTTGATTGATTGAGATGCTTAAGTTTTCTTATAAAACAAGGAAACAGTAACACAGAAATGATGCAGAGAGATTTTCGGGGCCACTTGCTTATTTTGTTATTTTATTTGTATATTCGAATATCAACCTCCGTCTCGTTCACTGAAGAAGAGCTGGCCTTGGGAGAAATTAGTCAAACATAAGTGTAGCTTCAAAAGCATCTATATTCAGATTCCAATATATGGTGGAAACATGAAATCAACTTGATATTTTGCACTTGTAAGGCAAATGGGGAAGCTTGCACGTGTAAATGCTACAGTAGTTCCGTTTGTTATATTGGTTGTTACACTCTGCACTAAACTTGCAGTACTGAAGCATAGCACGATACAAAAGCTGAGAATATTAGGTTCTAATTATGTACAGCACTCATAATAATCTTCAAGCATTCTCCCTAACAATTTGCAGGTTATCTGATTTATGAACTTTGGGAATGTGAACTGCCCGAAGTAGCACTGTGTGTCTGGGAAGTTGTGCTATTCTGTGCCTGAGAAGTCTGACTTGAAGATATATCTGAAAAGAAGTTTATAGCATCAGGACTTTCACCAAGAACTCTTAATGACCTTGGAACAGGGGGCATGTTAACATCAAGGAATCCCTCGAGGATTTGAACAATCTGACCAGTTGTGGGTCTAGCACTTTCGTCATCTTGGATGCACCAACAGGCAACCTTACAAGCTCTTGTGAGTTCATCAACATTTGCATTTCCATTTAGCCTGGGGTCCAACAAGGTCTGCACATCTCCTTCATGAAGCTTGCTTGCAGCAAAGGTTGGGAAGAAGGTGGCTCCGTGCTCTTCTCCGTGATCAGAATTTCTCCTTCCTGATATGAGTTCGAAGAGCATCATGCCATAGCTAAAGACATCTGCCTTTGCTGTTATTGCCACACCACTGATCCACTCAGGTGCCAGGTAACCCCTTGTTCCTCTCATTGTTGTCAATACACGACTGAAGTCTCTGCCTAAGAGCTTCGCTAGACCAAAATCAGCCACTTTAGGCACAAATGACTCATCCAAGAGTATGTTTTCTGGCTTGACATCACAGTGTATAATGCAATCCCTACATTTTTCATGCAGGTAATTTAAGCCTCTTGCTGTTCCAAGCGCTATTTGGTACCTGGTGGCCCAGCTCAGTGCTGGCTTGCCAGGGAATAGCTGCAAGTCCAGGGAACCCTTTGGCATGAACTCATACACAAGCAGCCTCCGTGATCCTTCAGAACAAAATCCAAGTAGGCGGACCAAATTGACATGCTGGATCGTTCCAATGGTGCTCACCTCAGCACGGAATTGCTTCTCCCCTTGGTGAACTCCATCTAGCCTCTTCACAGCAATGGCAGTTGAATCTGAGAGCTTCCCTTTGAACACTGAGCCAAAGGCACCTCCACCTAGCCTATCTGAGAAGTTATTAGTGACATGCTGCAGATCGCTGTACCTAAAGGCGATCAGAGTGCCCCCAGCAGTCTTGGATATCCGAAGAGTCCTCTCTCGGCGGTATTTCTGAAATAGGAAGTATGACACAATAGCAAGGACTATTAAAACTGCGGCAACTCCACCAACAACTGCAGCAATGATCACTGTCTTGCCCTTTTTGGAGTCTGGCAGCTCAGAAGCTGCAAGCCTGAGGAAGAGTGTACCTTCTCCATTTCCACTGTATTGTTCTTGGAGGTTAATTAGGTCCCCATGCCAAACAAAGCAGCCGCTGCTGTTGTAAGCGTAAGCATTACAAGAGCAACTGCTCTGACAAGCCACCTGACAGTCTTGAGAGCTCCCAGCCACGGCAGTCTGTGCATTATCAGGTAGCCTCACACTTGCCATGGTATAGAACTTATCAGGCTTGGCTTGTGCAGAGCTCGAATTTGTCTGGCACTGCAGTGGTACTCTCCTTTTACACCCACCACTGAAATCCTGGAGGTCCCAATCGCTCTGAACCTTCTGAGTGAACCCCTTGATGCAGTTGCAGAACGGCAGGGCATTGAGGTTGCAGCTTCCATACGCCCCACAGAGTCCATACACCTCACACTGCGTCCGTGGTTGCGACCAGAACAAGATCCACTGCTGCGCGTTGTCCAGCCATGTCAGCTGCTTGATCTGCCCATCTACGTCGATGATGAACCTCGAGATGACATCATTGTCCTTCATCGAGTAGATGAAGTAGCTCTCAGTGCCATTGTCGATGAACTGGAAGTTGTAGTTGTAACCAGATGTCATCTCCGGCACAAGGCTAAAAATATTTCCATTCCAAGGACCGCTGGTCCAGTATGTTATGGAATCATTCCACTGAATGAAGTATTGTGTTGTGCCTCTTGGATCCAGCTCCAGTGAGAATGGCCCGGGAGAGGGGTTGGCGTTGTTCCTCCATGGAACAAGCCGCTGGCTCACGCCAGTGGTCTTGTTCAGCCCAAGCTTGCCCCCCGGAAGCCATGTGTTTGTGGGGTGATCTATGCTTCGCCAATACACTGTTGATGAACTGGCGGCATCAATGAGGTCAAGGCTTCCACTATCCTGGAGGACGGCGATGGTGGAGTTGGATCCGACGCTCACGTTGGTCGACCACAACCGCCGGTTCTTGGATTGGTCAAGGAGAACAAGGTTCCCATCGCTGCCGATGGTCAAGGCAGCGGTGGTCGGGTCTGTCACCGGCATGTCGGAGTTGGCCATCCACACAGTCGTCTGCTGCGGTATGTTGCTGTACCATATGGCGATGTAGTAGTTGCTGGAGCTTGAGGTGGTGGTGTTACCTTGGGGCGGGGTGTAGAAGCCCAAAATGAACTTGTTGCTCTTGGACACAATCTTCTGCGCCCCGGACAGCGGTGTGGAGGAGTTGATGGTGTCGACGGCTGCGCAGAGTAGGATCTGGCTGAGTGGCAGGAGGAGGAAGAAAAAGAAAGAAGCCATGGATGGGAGCTCGGAGGAGCAGCCAGGGCTGGGGGTGGGGAGTTTTGGACTTCTGGAGTAATTAGAAGCGGTGGTAGTTGGGTACAGATGTTTTGATGGACAGCAGTGCTCCACTTCATGGACTTAAGTACAAAAGATGGCGTCTTTGACCTGGTATAGCAGCTATGGTCTTTTGACAGGTACACGCCCAACGCCCTTCTGGTGTGGAATGATAGAGCGTTCAACATAATTGCAGTCCTGTGCTGAAAATGATCACACGGACGAAAGGTATTTTGCTAATGAATTCAAGGCAAGAAAGGTGCTTGCGATTTCTTTTACTTATGAAAACAGTGCTGGTCATTTTAATTGATTTTTGCAGCCAATTAAACTGGGTCGTTCTACAGCTGCAGGCGGCGTAACATTATTTTTCTGATATTTTCCTTTGATGCATACCTGTGAACAGAAACGACAACATCTGCTACTCTGCTACGATGCTGACCATTAATTGAATTATTTTTTTTAGCGAATGGTATGAAGCAAGAGGAAGGTTGCTGACTTGTTGCGGCGGCGGCCAAGCTCTAGACGTCAGGGTTGAGAATGGCCCAATGTTTTAAGACTTCTCTTAAAAAATATTTTAAAACTTTCTCCTCATGTGAATACTACTAAGCTAATCTTTCCGGGTTTCCCTGCTGATTATTCAATCTTTGATCTGGTCGCCTCTTCGGACAACCTTCGTGATGTTGCTGTTTTCTCTGATGAAGTCTTCTAGAATGGCAGACAAGAACGTGGTGAGTACCGGAGTTCTTGGGTGCCCGTCTCTGTTCAATGCTAATGCTGTCCTTTGCCACAAATATTTTTCCCTAGTCATATGAGAATCAAACTTGTTCGCGTGAAATTCCAGCAAATACTCCCTCCATATTGGTATTAGATGACGTTTTGAATGAGTTTAGTTAAACATTGACAGTATAAATCATGAATAACTTTTAAATCGTTGAGTTTGGAAATATGAAAACCACATGAATAGATTTGTCTTAAAAATATTTTTATAAAAAGATATATATTTTTTAATAAATATTTTTGTAAAAATAAGAAGTCAAAGTTACGTTTTGGAGACTGTGTCATCGTTGTAAACGTCATTTAATATCAATATGGATGAAGTAAGTAATATGGAAGCCGGAAAGAAAGGAAAATACTCTAGGCCTTGTTTAGTTCCAATGTTTGGCATGTCAAACTTGACATTTTATCATTAATGTGTTACTGTAGCATTTCGTTTGTATTTATGAATAATTGTCCAAACATTGATTAATTAGGCTCAAAATGTTCGTGTCGCAAAGTACAACAAAACTGTGCAATTAGTTTTTTATTTTATCTACATTTAGTACTTCATGTATGTGTCGACATTTTGATGTGATGGATTTTTTTTACATAGTAGAATTTAGGGTCAAATTTGGGGAACTAAATAAGGCCCTAGTGATGGGAATATAGGGTACATGTGCCTTGACAATTGGGCCACCCAGGCGAGGTGGGTTACCACCAAACCAGTCCACATATCACGGGGGTAATTTGGTAAAATACAGAGAGCTTGGTCCTGGGCTCAACTAGCGGGACTAGCTGGGAAATGCTACAGTAATAATTTGATAATTATATATTAATTATAGGTTAATTAGGCTTGTTAGGTTGGTCTCGCGGAGTAGATATGACTTATGTAATTAGTTTTATAAATAATTTATGTTTAATACTACCCATTGTTATTTGTTTGAGGGACTAAACTTTCGTAGGATCAAACACAGCCTGAGTTGGTCCGTCAAAATCATGTCTCTGGGAGCACCGTCCTCCCATGAATTCAGTTGGGGATAAGACCCGGCATTAGTGAGACCCGGCATTAATCAGCATTAATTGTAGATGTACTCCTACTCACTGAAAGGCGTTGGGGATAAGGACAGGTCTGCCCTGGCCGTTTGCAATCAGGCATTCAAGTCACGCTGTTGTGCAGAGCAGAGGTGACCATGTCTCGTCAATGTGCATTCCACGAACGAAAACGACTTCAGAGAAATGCAACAAATGATCGGTCATGGATCTGGAATGTAGACCTGGCTTTGCTCTGATGGGCGATGGCTCAAGCTGCACCAGTTACCGAAGGCTGTAATCCTTACCGAGGCTGTTTAGTTCCCAAAATTCCACTTAAAATTTTATTATGCAAAAAGTCAAGTCACATCACATCAAATCTCTCTCTTATATATGAAACATTAAACGTAGGTAAATAAAAAATTAATTGTATAGTTTTGATGTACACGACGAGACGAATCTTTTAAGTCTAGTTAGATCATAATAGGACAACAATTATCACAAACAAATGAAAAGTGCTACAATGCCCTGCAGTGACCGATGTAACTTTTCGAACCACACCCGGAGTTACAGCAGTCATGGCCATTAACCGTGTCTTTCATCAGTTCCCCGGCGAAGCACTTTCTTTTCCACCGTTCGTGGGGCCGCACACGGCACACTGCCGGTAGTGCGCAGGCGTTCATGGCCCCTGGCCACCGGAGTTGCCTCAAGGCCAGGCAACTCAACGCCAAGAGCGAAGCAACCAATAAGGCTTTGTTTGGGCCGTCAAATTGCGAGCGAACCAGAAAATGACAACGATTCAAATGGAAAGCGAGAAAAAAAATCATAATGCCATGTTTAGATCTCAAATTCAACCCCCAAATTCCACATTCAAAAAGAAGATTTCCATCACATCAAAATATCATAACATGCATGAAGTACTAAATGTAGATGAAATCAAAAACTAATTGCACAGTTTTGTTGTACTCTGCGAGACGAACATTTTGAGCCTAATTAATCAATTTTTAGACAATTTTTCACACATACAAACGAAAATACTACAGTGGCGCACACACCCCAACAAACAAAAGTTTGGTTTCCAAATTTGGGAACTAAACAAGGCACCGAACACCATTTAAAATTAGAGAAAGATTGCATCAATCATACTCTAATGATATTATTTTGCAAAAGAGAAAAGCATGTTTATCTGAAATATATGTTTTATGACTGAAGGTGTTTGCCAACGAGAAACGTGAGCACCCGGGCGGCATAGTGTTGGAGCCAGCACGCTACCGGATTTCAATGCTTCGCCGTGTGTCTGGACACAAGCCCCTCTTACACACGGCGAAGTCTTTGTCGTGTAGTCCACGGCGAAGCCCCGAGGACGAAGGCGGCATCCATTCTACCGCCGTTGGCCGCGTGAGAAGATAATAAAAAAATATTGCTTCGTCGTGTGTCAAAGAGAAATCACACGGTGAAGTAATAATTCACCGTGTGTCAAAAAAAGCATGTGATGAAGTAATATTTCGCCGTGTGCTTTTTTTTGACACACGATGAAGTATGTGCTCACAAAATTATCGAGGCACACGGTGAATTTCAGCTTTGATAAAAAAACACACGGTGAATTATCGGGCACACGTGAATTTCAGTTCTCCGGTAGTGGCAGGTTTCGAGATGTATCACTTCAGGACGGGGCACATCCAGATGACATTGGCGTGGTTGCTGCTGTCAGGAGCTCCATTGCTCCGGAGTCCGGACCATGACTCTCTTCCGTGGCATTTCCATTGGGGCGAGGATTGGACTATCGAGTACCTGGAGACCGACGAAGGCTGGAGCAGGAGCAGGAGCAGCAATCTGCTGTCCAGGAGAGGCTTGCAGAATGGAACACTTCTGGGTTCCGGCGCCCGGTTGGAGTTCATGCCATGATATGATATATGCGTTCTTGTTCACGTCCCTGTGTAACCGTGCTGTTAGCTGTACTGCTGTTGATGTCAGTATGGATGCGCCATGCTTATTTCTCTGAAAGCTTTTGGCTGTGGTCAGGGATGGAATATCACTCGCGGCCATGTGTCCACTTCGATATTAAATTTATTTTTTGTGGGGGAGGGCCCACCACAGTGGCTTGCCACTGGGACCCTCAGGCGTCGCCCAGCCGTTGCACTGCTGGCAGGGCCTGGCGCACCCCAACCAATTCTAAATTAAAATTTAATTTGGTTATAACCTTTGCTAATCAGCGGCTTACTTGAGATAGTTGGGCAGACGGATAGGTAAGGCCCAGTAGGCTTGTTCTGCCGGCGGCACTCTGTTTCTGGCCACAATTCGGGATCGCCCGTCGCCTTGGTTCCTCCCGGTCAGCTCGGCGCCGGCATCACCCGCCTCCTCTCAGTCCCAGACTGCCGCCGGTGTCTTCTTTTTCACCCGTGCGTCCTAGCCTTCCCCGTCCAGGCTCGTTCTCGTTTTGCATTCGAGTGATGCTTGGGATTTTTGCATCGTATCTGAATTGTTTGGAAATATTTCAATTGGAATGGCAAGTAAAGCCACTCGCTTTCGTTGAGAATGAAATAGAAATGATACTGATACACCAACTGCTACTTGACGAACAACCTACCGAATTTATTTGATCCACCTTTTATTTACATGCATATAAGTACGCACTTATTGGAGGCATGGAACCAATCTTGTCCCCCCTTCCCCCTTCCTGCAGAATTCTGATTTCGTGTCATTGTCCTGATATATTGATGCTGCTGTGTCAGAGAAAACTCATTTGGCTCTGTCCAATTGGTACTAGGCCCTTGTTTAGATGCAATTTGGGGTGCAAACTTGGGGGTATGAGGCCACTTTACCATAAATGCGGCACTGTAGCATTTTTCGTTTATATGTGTGAAAAATTGTCCAAAAATTGATTAATTAGGCTCAAAATGTTCGTCTCGCAGAGTGCAATAAAACTGTGCAATTAGTTTTTGATTTCATCTATATTTTGTACTCCATGCATGGGTAGACATTTTGACGTGATGAGAATCTTCTTTTTGTATAGTGAACTTTGAGGGTGCCAATTTTGCATCTAAACAAGGCCAACCTATGTCAGGATGATTCTGAATCACATAGCTATCATCCATTCAACAAGGTTCCAGTTATGTATAAATTGGATTTGATTGTGCTTGATGTTCATGGCAATTGATGAGTATACTGTTTCCTATGGGTTATATTGGTTTTCAAATGTGCTTGATATCCTTGCCCTATTGCTTTATCCAAATGATATGGTATCCAAGTCACTGTGCTATCATATTCTGCCTGTGTTTGCCTATTTCTAAGGCATTTTTCATATGTTGAAGGCGATAACCATGCTTTTATTTGATGCTTGCAGGGGAGCTGTAGAACAAGTGACTGTAAACAGTTTGTTCAAAAGGACATAAAAGTGTGTGCTACTTTAAATGGCCTTGAAGCTCCAAGCGTTTTGGAACCATCCTGCTGGCCCCAAAACCAGTTAATTATCTTCATCTTTCTTTTTTTCCTTTTTGGGGTATTTTATCCATGATCAATGCCATTCTTATTTATCTTAATTTTCCCTTTGTCATTTCTGATCATGGCTATCTGCTTTGCTCTCATTACATGCACTTAGTATCTGATTAATGACCATCCTAGGCTTCAGGCCAGCTTATGCATATTTCTTGGCATACCTGAGATGCATTCATGGGTGTCTGATATTGAATTTAGCCTTACACTAGTCTGGACTGAGCCAAGTGTTATCTAACTTGTGACTCTGAACATGGATTAATTCAGGCAGCCCATATTATTTTGCAGTTTCCTAGGGAAGTGAGATGTATATATCAGATGTTGCATCTTACTACTCATTGCTACCTGAGACTTTAATCAAACATTTTCTGTCGCAGTTCATTTCTGGGCTACAACATTTAAATGGGGTATCAGCATCGCCAACATTGCAGATTTCGCAAAACCACCTGAAAAGATATCCTATCCTCAGCAAATTGGTATGGTTAAGCTGTCCAATTAATTATCCTGTTTATGAATTTTTTATTACAAGACCACTACATTGATTTGCTTCTTTTGTTGTACTGTATGCAGCTGTGACTTGCACTGGAGTCATTTGGTCACGTTACAGCATGGTTATCACACCAGTAAGGCCTCTTGTGTATTTGCACAATCCTTTCTCTCTGTTTTTCTCTGAAACTTGTAATAAATTTATTTTTTGTGGGGGAGGGCCCACCACAGTGGCTTGCCACTGGGACCCTCAGGCGTCGCCCAGCCGTTGCACTGCTGGCAGGGCCTGGCGCACCCCAACCAATTCTAAATTAAAATTTAATTTGGTTATAACCTTTGCTAATCAGCGGCTTACTTGAGATAGTTGGGCAGACGGATAGGTAAGGCCCAGTAGGCTTGTTCTGCCGGCGGCACTCTGTTTCTGGCCACAATTCGGGATCGCCCGTCGCCTTGGTTCCTCCCGGTCAGCTCGGCGCCGGCATCACCCGCCTCCTCTCAGTCCCAGACTGCCGCCGGTGTCTTCTTTTTCACCCGTGCGTCCTAGCCTTGCCGTCCAGAGTCGTTCTCGTTTTGCATTCGAGTGATGCTTGGGATTTTTGCATCGTATCTGAATTGTTTGGAAATATTTCAATTGGAATGGCAAGTAAAGCCACTCGCTTTCGTTGAGAATGAAATAGAAATGATACTGATACACCAACTGCTACTTGACGAACAACCTACCGAATTTATTTGATCCACCTTTTATTTACATGCATATAAGTACGCACTTATTGGAGGCATGGAACCAATCTTGTCCCCCCTTCCCCCTTCCTGCAGAATTCTGATTTCGTGTCATTGTCCTGATATATTGATGCTGCTGTGTCAGAGAAAACTCATTTGGCTCTGTCCAATTGGTACTAGGCCCTTGTTTAGATGCAATTTGGGGTGCAAACTTGGGGGTATGAGGCCACTTTACCATAAATGCGGCACTGTAGCATTTTTCGTTTATATGTGTGAAAAATTGTCCAAAAATTGATTAATTAGGCTCAAAATGTTCGTCTCGCAGAGTGCAATAAAACTGTGCAATTAGTTTTTGATTTCATCTATATTTTGTACTCCATGCATGGGTAGACATTTTGACGTGATGAGAATCTTCTTTTTGTATAGTGAACTTTGAGGGTGCCAATTTTGCATCTAAACAAGGCCAACCTATGTCAGGATGATTCTGAATCACATAGCTATCATCCATTCAACAAGGTTCCAGTTATGTATAAATTGGATTTGATTGTGCTTGATGTTCATGGCAATTGATGAGTATACTGTTTCCTATGGGTTATATTGGTTTTCAAATGTGCTTGATATCCTTGCCCTATTGCTTTATCCAAATGATATGGTATCCAAGTCACTGTGCTATCATATTCTGCCTGTGTTTGCCTATTTCTAAGGCATTTTTCATATGTTGAAGGCGATAACCATGCTTTTATTTGATGCTTGCAGGGGAGCTGTAGAACAAGTGACTGTAAACAGTTTGTTCAAAAGGACATAAAAGTGTGTGCTACTTTAAATGGCCTTGAAGCTCCAAGCGTTTTGGAACCATCCTGCTGGCCCCAAAACCAGTTAATTATCTTCATCTTTCTTTTTTTCCTTTTTGGGGTATTTTATCCATGATCAATGCCATTCTTATTTATCTTAATTTTCCCTTTGTCATTTCTGATCATGGCTATCTGCTTTGCTCTCATTACATGCACTTAGTATCTGATTAATGACCATCCTAGGCTTCAGGCCAGCTTATGCATATTTCTTGGCATACCTGAGATGCATTCATGGGTGTCTGATATTGAATTTAGCCTTACACTAGTCTGGACTGAGCCAAGTGTTATCTAACTTGTGACTCTGAACATGGATTAATTCAGGCAGCCCATATTATTTTGCAGTTTCCTAGGGAAGTGAGATGTATATATCAGATGTTGCATCTTACTACTCATTGCTACCTGAGACTTTAATCAAACATTTTCTGTCGCAGTTCATTTCTGGGCTACAACATTTAAATGGGGTATCAGCATCGCCAACATTGCAGATTTCGCAAAACCACCTGAAAAGATATCCTATCCTCAGCAAATTGGTATGGTTAAGCTGTCCAATTAATTATCCTGTTTATGAATTTTTTTATTACAAAGACTACTACATTGATTTGCTTCTTTTGTTGTATTGTATGCAGCTGTGACTTGCACTGGAGTCATTTGGTCACGTTACAGCATGGTTATCACACCAGTAAGGCCTCTTGTGTATTTGCACAATCCTTTCTCTCTGTTTTTCTCTGAAACTTGTAATCCTGTGGATTGTATCTTTATCTGAAATTCGACTGGTAAATTTACACCTTTCTTACTTCTGTGATATTGATTTAGTTATATCTATCCTTCAGCAATGTTATGATATATTTTCCTAATCAGTTTGATGCAAAGTTCCTTGCCGGATCGGTTTTTACAACTCTCCAGTGCTCCTGTTTCCCACTTCCCCTAGTTATGCAGTGTCCATATCAGAAAAGAACAATTAATTTACAATTAACAGAAAGTTGAATAGCTTCATTGGACTAATTTGTTGAACTGCCTTATTTAGTAACCAATGAACTATCCTTGATTTGAAACGTCTTCATTATGAAAAAACTGACTTAGTTCCTATCTTTCTTGCTCATCTTGTCACTTGTTGTAATATTGCAGAAAAACTGGAACCTGTTCAGTGTCAACGTTGCAATGGCCGGTACAGGCTTGTATCAGCTTTCACGCAAAATAAGGTTTGTTATGAAACCAACCTTTGTTTCCCATTTGACTGTTCGGTTCATAAGGGTAGGACAAGTAATGAATCATGTTGATTGTCTTTGCAGGCAAGACTACTTTTCTGATGAGAAGGAAGCCGCCCCATCGCTGGAAGGATGATGACGGATGCTGGGCTGCACAGCATGAAGGATAATCATGAAGGCAGACAAGAATAATCGATCGAGAAGAGGAACACACAACTTCGGGGAGCCAAGATAGGAATCCATTGCTATTTCCCTGTTTCTTCTGCGCTCATGACCAAAACCGGTGTTGAAAATTCAACTCCCCAACATGTAGGGATGCACAGATGTTTTTTTTTTTGCATCTGTTAAACATCATGCAGATGCCAAAAAAAAAAACTTGTTGTCCAGTGAATCCAAAATTTGTAACACTTCATTTTCTGCTAAGGCAACTCTTGCCACCACCATCAGGTATCTTTGTATCTTCCCGTTTCCAATCTGAAGCTACACATATTGTGTTACCTCTAATCTAGAAAGTAAATGCAGATGAGAAACTCTTATTTCTTAATGTTTGCGTCGGTGTAATGTAGCATGCTAGCTTTACACCTGGTACATAATGGTGCCATTCCATCGGCACGGCCAGTCGGTCATTGCCGGTGGTTGTGGTTGTTGCAGACTCAGCAGCTACGGGCTTAGGCAAAGCGTGCCCTTTTATCTTCAGAAGAGGAACGGTTGATCTGACAGAATGACGCTAGCGTGGGCGGGTTCAGACGATCCAAGAACGTTGCGCTATCCCATTGCCTTATTTCCGTGAACCTGAACCTGAACCTGATGTTGGTTCGGGAGAAAAAAAGCAACTGAACCTGACGAGTGCGATTGGCCTTGTCCTCTGCTCCGGTTCGCTCCATTCTTCCATCCCCTGCTTACCGGATCGAAGCTCCCCAACCACCCGTGCCCTCTGCAGCAAACGCATGCACGCAGGCAGTGGGATGGGAGTTACAGTTACAGGAGGACACGAGATAAATGTGCGTGACAGCAGGAAGCTAAGGCAGGCGAGTGTGACGAAGGGATGGGCCGGATCACAGGGAGTGAGTGGTTTAGGCCTGAAGAAGCTAGCCCCTGAACAGGAGGAAGGCACGAAACAAGCCCTTGTTTAGTCCCCAAATTTAAGAGCAAACTTTAGTTTTTTGGGGTGCGTACGTCACTATAGTATTTCGTTTATATGTGTAAAAAATTGTCCAAAAATTGATTAATTAGGCTTAAAATGTTCGTCTCGTAGAGTACAACAAAACCGTGTAATTAGTTTTTGATTTCATCTACATTTAGTACTCCATGCATGTGCCGACATTTCGATATGATGAGAATCTTCTTTTTGCATAGTGAATTTTAGGGGTAGAATTTGGGATCTAATGCCTTGTTTAGTTCCCAAAATTGGGAGCCAAACTTTGATCTTTTGGGGTGCGTGCGCACTGTAGCATTTTGTTTGTATGTGTGAAAAATTGTCTAGAAATTGATTAATTAGGCTCAAAATGTTCGTCTCGTAGAGTACAACAAAAATGTGTAATTAGTTTTTGATTTTATCTACATTTAGTACTCCATGCATGCTATGACATTTTGATATGATGGGAATCTTCTTTTTGCATAGTGAACTTTGGGGGTAGAATTTGGGATCTAAACAAGGCCTTAAGTTTCCAAATCTGGGAGCCAACTTTGATTTTTTGGGTGCGTGCGCCAATGTAGCATTTCGTTTGTATGTGTGAAAAATTATCCAAAAATTGATTAATTAGGCTCAAAATGTTCGTCTCGTAGCTGTCTCTTATACACATCTAGATGTGTATAAGAGACAGTTAGTACTCCATGCATGCTATGACATTTTGATATGATGGGAATCTTCTTTTTGCATAGTGAACTTTGGGGGTAGAATTTGGGATCTAAACAAGGCCTTAAGTTTCCAAATCTGGGAGCCAACTTTGATTTTTTGGGTGCGTGCGCCAATGTAGCATTTCGTTTGTATGTGTGAAAAATTGTCTAGAAATTGATTAATTAGGCTCAAAATGTTCGTCTCGTAGCTGTCTCTTATACACATCTAGATGTGTATAAGAGACAGTTAGTACTCCATGCATGCTATGACATTTTGATATGATGGGAATCTTCTTTTTGCATAGTGAACTTTGGGGGTAGAATTTGGGATCTAAACAAGGCCTTAAGTTTCCAAATCTGGGAGCCAACTTTGATTTTTTGGGTGCGTGCGCCAATGTAGCATTTCGTTTGTATGTGTGAAAAATTGTCTAGAAATTGATTAATTAGGCTCAAAATGTTCGTCTCGTAGCTGTCTCTTATACACATCTAGATGTGTATAAGAGACAGTTAGTACTCCATGCATGCTATGACATTTTGATATGATGGGAATCTTCTTTTTGCATAGTGAACTTTGGGGGTAGAATTTGGGATCTAAACAAGGCCTTAAGTTTCCAAATCTGGGAGCCAACTTTGATTTTTTGGGTGCGTGCGCCAATGTAGCATTTCGTTTGTATGTGTGAAAAATTGTCTAGAAATTGATTAATTAGGCTCAAAATGTTCGTCTCGTAGCTGTCTCTTATACACATCTAGATGTGTATAAGAGACAGTTAGTACTCCATGCATGCTATGACATTTTGATATGATGGGAATCTTCTTTTTGCATAGTGAACTTTGGGGGTAGAATTTGGGATCTAAACAAGGCCTTAAGTTTCCAAATCTGGGAGCCAACTTTGATTTTTTGGGTGCGTGCGCCAATGTAGCATTTCGTTTGTATGTGTGAAAAATTGTCTAGAAATTGATTAATTAGGCTCAAAATGTTCGTCTCGCAGAGTACAACAAAACTGTACAATTAGTTTTTTATTTCATCTACATTTAGTACTCCATGCATGTGTCGATATTTTAATGGGATGAAAATCTTATTTTTACACAGTGAATTTTGGAGGTGGAATTTGGAATGCCCAGGAACTCACCTTTGCGGCTTTGCTCTGCCAGTGTCGCCTGCCCTGCCCTGCCCTGCCTTTCCCAGCAACACGAGGAAAACGCCCGCGGCCAGTCCACTCCGGGCATCTATGCGCCCGGCCGCGTGAACTTTTGACGCTCCCCGGCCGGCTTTGCGCGCCGCAACCGCAACATTATTTGGCACGCGTCGTCGTCCCTTGGCCGCTTGGAACGGAGGTGTAGTATGTAGTCTGTATTGTACACATACCTCTGCAAAGCGAGCGTTAGGTAGTTACGCTTAGATTTCAAAGGTGACGCGCATAATTTACAAGGAACTGAAAAGCCATTCATGGATCGCAAACTCGGGGGACACGGACGACTAGCAGAGACTACGACTGTACGTACCTAGCGTTCTTCTTTGGAAGGAATCTCGTTGCATGCTGAAGTCGTACCCGTCAAACACGAAACGGAACGGCGGTGGCGTACGTGGCAGTCCCTTTCGAGCATTAAGGTATGCACTAGCTTGCTTTGCTATATATGATACAATATATTTTTGACCACTATATATAAGCAGTATTCGTCACAACATTTTGAATTAAAAAGAGAGATGCATTTGTTACCGCCGCGGACCTTCCCTTGCAAACTACTCCCTCCCATAGGATTTAGATGTCGTTTTGGATAAAATTTTAGTCAAACATTAGAATTATAAATCACAAATAATTTTTAAGTCGTTAAGTTTGAAAATTTGAAAACCATATGAATAGATTTGTCATAAAAATATTTTTATAAAAGTATATAGATACTCCCTCCATACCGGTAAAGAATGATGTTTAGGACAACGACACGGTCTCCAAAACGTAACTTTGACTTCTTATTCTTACAAAAATATTTATTAAAAAATAATATTTGTATGCTTTTATAAAAGTATTTTTTAAGACAAATCTATTCATATGGTTTTCACATTTCCAAACTCAATGGTTTAAAAGTTATTCATGATTTATATTTCCAATGTTTGACTAAAATCTTGTCCAAAACATCATTCTTTACTAATATGGAGGGAGTATATATATATTATTTTTTTAATAAATAATTTTGTAAATATAAGAAGTCAAAGTTACGTTTTTGAGACTATGTTGTTGTCCAAAATGACATCTAAATTATATATGGAGAGAGTACTTTGATTAATTACTTCTATGGCACACCTCTAGAATTACACGTCGTTTGTGTCTGAAGAGCTAGCGTAGACAACCAGGTGATATTTGCTTTTTAAACGAGAGTAAAATCCACTCGTGATGCTCAAACTTATCGCAATATGCAATATAGGTTTATAAACTTGTAATTATATAAGCATAACCCAAAACTTATCGTGAGATTCTATCTAGGTCCATAAACTTATATATTGTATAAATATGTCCCTAAATTTATCGTGGGATGCCAGCAGCTAGATCCATAAAATTATATATTGTATAAGCACATCCCTAAACTTGTCGTGGAGTGCCGGTTAGATCCATAAACTTATTTCCAAATTTCATTTATAGATACTTTTAGTAACACCTATGGGAGTCTGATCTCAAGAACCGACGGCTGAAATTCAAACTCCCATTTTGTGTGTAGTATGACGTCTCGAATCTCAGTCGTTGATTTGGAAAATCAATAACCCAAGTGTTTTTATAAGTTCAAAATCACGGGTCTAGATGCGGCACCATATGTTACAAGTTTAGAGAATGTAATTTGCAAACCCAAGGATTTGTATGACACGTACGCCACACATTACGACAAGTTAATTTAAAGACCGCTATTTTACTCTACACCACTATTATCCCAAGTGCCGAGCCGATCGAGCGCTCGGCCGGCGACTCCTCGATACAACGCAGCCGAACCGTCTCCCTCCCCTCCACCTCAGGTCGGTCACGGCCTCACGACGCGCAACCCCTCCTCCCCTTCCTTCCGGCCGGCGCGACGCGCACCTGTATATATATATTCTTTCCGGCGCGAGCCGCTGCTTCACTCGGAAGCGGACACGGCATCGCCTTCTCAACCGACGCGACCGCTCGACTACTGGCGGCCGGGGCGGTTCGGTCTCCATCTATCATCATCTCTCGGTTGGGTTGATCCATCGATCAGCCACCCGCCCGCCACCGCGCGCGAGCGGATCGGAAACACCCTGCTGCTGTGCGTCACCGACGAGATCGGAGAGATTCCTCGTCTCCCTCGCGCGACCGCTCGTCATCACTTCACTTGCGTGCCACCACTGCAATTCGGTCCGGCGGCGGCGCGCGATGAGGCTGTTCGTGTGCTTCGGAGGCGGCTCCGCGGCCGTCGCGGACGACGACGCCGCGGCCGGCGACATCCAGGCGGCGGTAGTGGCAGCTCGCCACCGGCGCCACCAGTCGTTATGGAAGAAGTTCTTGGCCGCTACTAGCAGAAAGGGCAAGACGACGACGAAGAATAAGAAACCGTCGTCGCCGCCGGACGAGGCCAAGAAGCCGGGGTTGGACACCGCCGCCAACGACGACGCCCACGGCTTGACCCGCGCGTCAAAGGCGTCGCCGGTGCCGTCGTTCGGACGTATGGATTGGAGCATTATCGAAATTTATAACGTCCACAATGTTCTGCTCCGCGGATGTTCGTTTTATTCACGTTCATGTTTTAGTTTTGGTCGCCATCGGGACCCGGATCAACATGTTATTTAGGTAGATCCCCTCACAGATTTTGTAAGAAAACTTGTGGTTCGTGATATCACTAAACCAAGGGTAATTTAAATAAAAAATGAGCTTTGATAAAAAAAAAGCACTGCCACCCGCAAATACTAGTGCCGAGCCGATCGGGCGCCCGGCCGGCGACTGTCCACACCAACACCAACAGCGCGCGACGCCACGCGACCCGCACGGCACCTATATATCCCCATTCAGGCGCGAGCCGCTGCTTCAATTCACTCGGAACTCGGAAGCGGACACGGCATCGCCTTCATTCTCAACCGACGCGACCGCTCGACAGGCGGCCGGGGCGGCGTTCCCGGTCTCCATCCATCATCTCTCGGTTGGGTTGATCCATCGATCAGCCAGCCACCCGCCACCGCGCGCGAGCGGATCGGAAACCCCTTGCTCTCTGTGCGCCACCGACGATCGGAGACTCCTCGTCTCCCTCGCGCGCGACCGCTCGTCATCACTTCACTTGCGTGCCACCACTGCAATTCGGTCCGGCGGCGGCGCGCGATGAGGCTGTTCGTGTGCTTCGGAGGCGGCTCCGCGGCCGTCGCGGACGACGACGCCGCGGCCGGCGACATCCAGGCGGCGGTAGTGGCAGCTCGCCACCGGCGCCACCAGTCGTTCCGGGGGAAGTTCTTGGCCGCTACTAGCAGAAAGGGCAAGACGACGAAGAAGAAACCTTCGTCGCCGCCAGCCGAGGCCAAGAAGCCGGGGTTGGACGCCGCCGACGCCCACGGCTTGACCCGCGCGTCAAAGGCGTCGCCGGTGCCGTCCTCGGCGCTGATGAGCTCCGCGGCGTCGCTGGACTCGGACTACTCGCCCTCGGCGCCGTCGTCCTCCCGCTCCTCGTCCGTGTCCTCGTCGTCCTCGGACTCGGGTGCGCTTCCCTCCCCGCCGCCTCGGGGGACGAAGCGGCAGGTGTCGACGGCGTCCCCGGCTGCGGGGGCCGCGGCCGTGGTGCTGTGCCTGCTGACGGTGGTGTTCTGCGGCCGGCTCGGGGCCACGGTGCTCATGTCCACCGCGCTCTACCTCTTCCCGCGGCGGTGGCCCGCCGCGAGGTCGGCGCGAAATGAGGACGGCGTGGACTCCATGGAGTGCGACGCCGAGGAGACGGCCAAGAGGAAGGTGGTTACGGAGTGGTTCTTGGTGAGGAACCGCAAGCACTGATCGCGCGCCTTGGTTTTTTTTTTCACTCCAGTTTGATGAAGAGACAAGATTTTGCACTAATTGAATTTTTTTTTCAAGAATTTATGTAGTTATAATTTGCGGACGTGCATAGTGTAATTGAACCATGTATACAGAAGATGCAATATACCAAATTTGTAATATGCCATTTTTGTTTATGTAATTGTATAAACCCGTGGATCAGAGTTAGTTGTAAAAAAATTTAAACAAAAATATATGCTCGATTTAAAATTGAAGCTGTTGACATGGTTGATAAAGGTGAGTTTTTGGCCAATAATCTATATTAAGAAACGGTATTTCAAGAAATATATTTAAATATTTTTTCACACCAAAAATTTATTAAAAACCATTCATATCTATTGATAACCAAAATTTTAAAAGTTTGATCGGCATAAATCCTAAAACGACATGTCTTTTAAACTAGAGCGAGTAGTTTGTATATGATGTTTTGGTAAGAAAAAGGTCAACATTAAAAATCTTGTGCATAACTTCAATCTCCATCCAATTACCGCAATGAACTACTCCTTAAATAAGGTTGTTTAGGACAGACTTCTCTTTTCTATAAAAATATTTCTTAAAAAATCAATCAATTTTTATAATTTTTATATTTCTAAACTCAACGACTTAAGTATTATTCATAATTTATATTTCTAATGTTTGACTTAAACGTTGTCATAAACGACTTCCTTTACTAAAGCGAATGGAGTATGTTGAGGCAAGAAGAGGTAAAGAAGAAGGCAACGGGGTCCACGTACAGTTGTTGCAGATCGATGATCCATTGCAGGAGGCGCCAACAAATTACATAGTGCTTTTGTGTGTTCCATTCACGCGAATAGTTAGTGGAAAAACTTTGGCGCGACCTTTGCCATCATGAATGTATAATCAGTATACGTGCACTCGAGAACGAGTAACTTTTCATGAACTCCCCAATGATTGACGCTTTGCTGCGCGCCTGCGCTCCTATTCCTCGTGCGTGTTCTTTTTGTGCAGGCTAATTATACCGGAATATAGCGTGTGTGTGGGTAGAAGCATGTCATGTTAGAAAATGAAAAAATACTTTTGCTTGTGGAAAAGCCCCTTGTTAGATTGCCAAAAAGTCGTGGCGTCCAGCCATTATTGATGAATACAAGGCTTGCGCTTAGGAAAAGTCAAAACGACCGGCTGATAACTCACTGCTGGTTATTTACTTAATCTCAGTGAACTTCTATGATGTAGTAACTAAATTACAAACAAAATAAATATTATTTACATATTTTTTAAACAAAATAAATAGCCAACATTGTGAAAAAATTTCGACAGTAAATAATAATTTCCAACCGATAAAGTCTCCACATGATTTGGCTTTATTGGCGCTGGTTTATCAGAAGCATGCATTTGAGCCTATCTGCAAAAAATCTGCGGTTGAAATTGCAATTCTTGATGCATCATTACATAGCAAGAATTTGAAGCTATATATGTTCATGCACGTTAATTAGCACGTAGGTAGCCCAAAGAAAGTGTAAGCTTACAGCACTTTTCGTTCCGGCTGGCATGCATGATGATATATATTACTAATTTAATGCGTCGCCAATCCAGTACATCATTTGCAAAAAGTCACCTTAGAGCCTTAGAGGCTATTATTAGGCTAATAAGAAACGATGCCAAGAGGACTATACGCTGCTATCCATGTGCATAGCTTTGGTACTAAGAATTTGAACCGGAGTTGGGATCCATCTTTCTTGGCAAACCGGGGCGGCCCTGAAAGCTTGCATTAATCCAAATTTTTTTTGAAAAAACCAAGAAAACCGTAAAAGGCTAAAAGCCATGGGCCTAACAAGATGCATGTCCGCTTAAGTATACTACTAGCATCCGTCCACTATATATTATGATTAATCATGATTGATCGATTAGTAATATGGTTATGCATATGTGAACTCGATCGTGGGAGTCCGTGCATCAGTGCATACACCCGATACGCCCTTCAATTCCCAACGCCGGGCGCCTCCTGCTCCCTATTCTCGATCGGCCTGCATGCATGATGCACACATCCGTGACTAATTAACAATCGTAATCTCATGCAGGTCTTTCTACGTGGGTGTACTTCTTCCGTATAGGATTTAGATGGCGTTTTGGGCAACGACACGGTCTCCAAAAAAATAACTTTGACTTCTTATTTTTACAAAAATATTTATTAAAATTATATATATAAATATAAATATTTTTAAGACAAATATATTTATATGATTTTCATATTTTCAAACTTAACGACTTAAAAGTTATTCGTGATTTATATTTCTAATGTTTGACTAAAATCTTGTTTAAAACGTCATCTACATCATATACGGAGGGAGTATATGTGTAACTAAGTATAGATTTCAAAGGTCTCGGAATCTAGACGAAACGGAAAAGCCATGCAACGGGTGGAAACTTGGAAGACACGGACTAGAGACCAAACTAGTAGCGTGTCTTCCTTCGAATAATCGTTGTAGACTTGTATGTAGCTAGTCGTGGATCGCAACCGTCAAACAAGAAACGACAGTGCTAGTTCCGATCCTCGCTCTCCACACCGAATCTTTATAGAGTGAATTATATAATTTTTTTTGCGGGAAAATGAGGACTTTAATTTCATCTTTATAGAGTGCATCATATAATTTGACCACGCAGTTCATCTTTATCACAACATTTCTAGAAGGCAAAGGTACATATAATTGTTTTGTTACCGCGACGGATCGGACCTTCCGTTCCCTTGCCAAGTGATGCTTTCCGCGGCATCTTTAGGACTGAAGAAATAAACCAAGTCTGAAAAGCTTGTTGGCCAGATAGATGTTGTATATATGCTTTTGAATTAGAGAGCGAGTGAGCCCGCCTGTCTCCGTCGTCCCCAACCCCAGTGGATCGGAGTGAAGTGATCACGTGAGCTAAACCGACACAGAGCAGTGAAGTGATCATGCGAGACTGCGATATATAGCGCATATAATGGAGCCATCAGCTGTGGTTGCCGAACCAGTATATATGGAAACAGAGCCCACCCTGGCTATCCAATTACATACCCATACTCAAAAGGGAATTCCAATTGAAGGGATCATGCGAGGTTGCGATATTAGGGCATCTCGAGCCCGAGGCTCACTGATGAGTATGTAAACCTACTAAGGTGTGTTTAATTAAGCAATAATTCACTTTATAATACCGCCTTTTTTAGAAGAGACTATTAACTATTTTGCCATCTAGGACCTAAAAAATCTCTTGGGCTTGCCACTTTAAACACAGAGGATATTGTGGCCATTGGCCTTTCTTTGTTGAGCGTGGTGTCTCTTCTAGCAGAGTACTACCTCCGTTCCTCGTTATTGACTTTTTTCATCATCTTTGACTATTCGTGTTATTTAAAAAATTTGTCAAAATATACAAACCAATAAGTTATACTTAAAGTATATACGATGATAAAGTAAATCACATACAAAATAAATGATACTCGTAAATTTTTTTGAATAAGACGAATGGTCAAACGTTAAACGAAAAAATCAACAACGAATAGTAATTTGGAACGGAGACGGTAGTAATTGGATCAAGGGTACCCTCTTTGGTCACACGGAACCAAAGCCAAATGCGTTGATCGAACCTGGATGAAGAGAGAGTACAACTTATTTCTTTCTTTTCTTTAGTTGTATGCCACATCACTAAAAGATCTTATCGTTTATTTAATGTGCACAAAACAATGCACAAATAACTTTAGTCTATCGATCTACAAGTAACAAAAATTTTCTTTTAAAAGTTTTTCGGATGGTTGCCATTTGCTACTTCATCATTAGTATGGTTTGCAAATAATTGGCCTATGTCGAGCATGACCCTAGTCCAAATTAAAGTCAGTCAATCCCGCTCCACACGCTTATACACCCACTCCGACAACGGCCGGACCCACCCAAACGAGTCGATAAAAAGACGCACCGAACCGTGGGTCCGTGGCCCCCTCGGATTCCTTTCCTTTCCTATATATCCACCGCGCGCTGCTTCACTCCGATGATCCGAAGCATACACGGCCGCCCGCCCGCCCGCGCAGCTCCATCGCTCGCCTGAACCGACGCGACGCTCCGATCGATACGCCGCGATCCTCCGAAATCAATAACCACCCACACCCACGAGCGGATCGGTAACCCCTGCGCGCTGTGATCTGTCAGTTACCACCGACCGATCGAGACCCTTCGTCTTCTCGCGCCAGCGCGCAATGAAGATCTTCATGTGCTTCGGCGGCGCGGCCGCCGTGGCCGACGACGAAGCGGCCGCAGAGGCGGCGGCGGCTCGCCACCGGGACCAGCGAGGCCGGAGCCTGTCGTTCCGGGGGAAGTTCTTGTCCGGCGGCAAGAAGGGCAGCAAGAAGAAGAAACCGTCGCCGGCGGCGTCGCCGCTGGCCGAGTCAAAGAGGCGGGGGATGGACGACGCGGACGACGTCGCCTACGGCGGCGCGTTCGGCAGCTTCGGCCCGTCCGCGGCGTCGTCGGTGGCGTCGTCGGCGCCGCTGAGCTCCGCGGCGTCGGTGGACCCGGGCTACTCCTCCCCCTTCTCGTCCTCTTGCTCCTCGACGGCCTCGTGCTCGCGGTCCGTCTCGGGGGTGTTCTTCCCGCCGGGGCCGAGGCGGCGGCAGAATAAGGTGTCGCCGTCGTCCCCGGCGGCGGGCGTGGTGGCCGTGGTGGTGCTGTGCCTGCTGATGGTGGTGTTCTGCGGTCGGATCGGGGCCACGATGCTCACGTCCACGGCGATCTACCTTTTGCCGCGCCGGTGGCCGGCGAGGATGACGAATGTCGGGGAGGACGGCGTGGGCTCGCTGGAGTGCGACGCCGGAGAGGAGGCGACGGCGAAGAGGAAGGTGGTTATGGATCAGGGATTCAGGGGTTCTTGGAGAGGAACCGCAAGAACTGACACCGCCGTTTCTTTTTTTTCCTTTTTGCTACTTCCTTTTTGTTCGGATGAGAAGGAAGAGTTTTGCACTGATTAACTGCTTTTTGCCCAAGAGTTTATGGAACGCGCGGACATAATGTAACCAAACTTAATCAAAAATATGTTTTGTTTAAGCAAGTATAAATATGCGAAGATAGTTTGCAGCTTGATATTTGTCATTTGTGCCAAAAAAAAAAGAGAAAACAATGTTAAGGTAGTAAAAACATGGGTTCATTAATTCCATCCAGTTACTGCAATGAAACTTTCAGAAAAGAAAAGCAAAGTGCGTAGGCAGAATTGTGGGCGCCAACAAATTCCATAATGCATATATAATTACGTCTTGCTTCAGCATGAAAAAGCTACATATATAGTGGAAATGAAACTTTGGCAAGCTTTGCAATTATGATAGTATATCTGCTGCACTCGAGAACAAGTTGCTTTTGAGGAACTCATGAATCATTGGTGCTTTATTTGTATCCTTTTCCTCGTGCTTCTTCTTTATGCTTCTCATACGGAAGTATGGTTGTTGTCAAGTAAAGGAAAAACACTCTGAATTTTGGTCGGAAGTCCATCAAGCACCCTCAATAAATCAGATATTGGAACACCCAAACTTTGTAATCCCATAATAATCCCCTGACTAATTTAGGGCATGGTGAGCAGGCATGTCAGTTGAGAATAGTTCACCTAGCAGTGCATAAAAACAATATTCCTTGTTATGTGCTCTGGCTTATTACTGTGTCTTGAATTTTGGAACAATGCAATGTGCCAAGAAGAATGCCATTGCTTGCTGAAAGCCCCCTTGTCAATTGTGAATCGCAATCGCCAGTAAAACATAGTCCCGACGGCTGATAAAGCATTGCTCATTATTAACTTAGACCAGGTTATTATGTTAAATTGTTAAGGCGTCCAGTACGTGTCCTGTATACTGTGATGAGGCGGCTATCTGCAAAACTTCTGCAGAAAAAAATTGCTAGAGGCTGCTAACCATCTTGGTCCAATGGAGTGGACTGATTGATGGGTGCCCCACAACCTGTCTAAATTAAAGATGTCGATGCATGTGAGCTGCTGCTGCTCGTACACGTTAGTCGTAGGCTAGCCAAAGGAAAAAAGTTACAAGCATACACAGCCTGTATGCATGATGGTATGCGCGCCATGAACAATCCATGAGAACAGTACGTCAGCGCATCGCCATCGCCATCTCCATCTCTATCCAGGGGCCATGATATATATGGTACTGCGCACACTCGCAAAAGGCGCTTTAGAAGCTCGTTAATTAGTGATGCCAAGATGGCTAGCTATACACGCCACAGCTTCGTTCTAACCCTGCATATATAGCTTCGAACGAACATTGCAAGCTTCGTTCTAGAAGCTGTCTTGTTTGTGCTAAGACATAAGATGCAAGTATATATGCAACATTGCAAGCTAAGTAGTCCTAGTCCGATCCTGTGATACTCCTGCTCATGGCCTTATACAAAATTGCACATTTATTCCAAACAAAAAGGATCCATCAATTTGCACGTTTATTATCTTTATTTAGTTAGCTTTTCCTGCTCTCTTGAACTTGGCAAGGTAGTTAACCGTTTCACAATTATACTATTATAGGAGTAGGCACTAATTATTCACATATATACTATTGTCAGTCAAGTAAAGCGAAAGAAAACCAGACTGAAAATATAGGGTGATAATGACAGAGTAGGCATAGTGACCCAGAGATTTTAAAAAATAAATTAAAAAAAAACACTTCCACGAACTTATTAAAGATGTCAAACCGTGGCACACGCAGAGAAGCGCACGCACACGCATTCTTTCTAGCGCGAGCCGCCAATGGTTCGGTTAGCAAAAGGTGAAGCACACTCGGAAGCAGAAAAAAACAAAAGCAGAAAGAGACACCCTCCATGGCTCCATTTGCATGGCCCGTGAGATAGCAACCAGCAGACCTGCATCATTACAACTTTGCAATGCTTTAGTAGGCTTGATAACTCCTTTCAAGTTTCAATAATTGTACTTAGGCTAGCTTCTGCTTATCCTGACAAAAACAAAGCAATAGGTTCCTGAGATCTCCAGCGCATGCCGAATGGGAATCAAATCTCAGATAGCTTCTTGTGCAGGTAGTATGAAGTTCAGAAGCAGTTTCTGTTACAATATTATACACTTGAGATGGAAAATCACACTTCGTAAAGAAAACAAAAGGAAAATTATGTTAACCAAGCTTCCTGGAATCAAGTTTGACAAGGAACAGCATCAGAAAGGAAGGAACAAAAAACGGCCCGCGAAGATAACATTTCCATTTCATTCATGCCTATGTATCGTTCGAACCGCTAGGTTACATCAGAAATTTACAGTTGGGATGCAGGCAAAAGGCCTGAGCACGTGTGGCATTATATGCAGATATGGTCTTGGACCCAAATAAACCGATTGCATGATAAAAAAAATTACCACTGAATTTTACAACAGGCTGATTGCGCCCCACATGTATGGTTGCTGCAAAGGTCCTGTTCTTCAGACCACCTGATGCAAGCGCGCAGTAAGCAGGCAATGCAGTACCGATGATTTTCTCACAGGACAGACAAAGCTCTTCTTGAAATGTGCAGAGGTTGTGGCGACACAGAATATCAATTCTACTGTTCCCTAAACCTGCTCTGATTGGGCTGGTGGGACCAGTGGTTCATGCTCGTTAGCTGCATTTGACGTTCTGTCCATGCCGCACAACCCTGGTGACTTAATAGGCACAAGCGATGCCTTGTTCAGGGCGGCGAAAGCCTTGTTTCCTTCACCATTGCTCCCCAAACAAATGGTATCGCCACGTCCATGCCAGACACCACACTGGACATTATTCATCTCCAAGGTTCTAGCCTCCTGAATTCAGAAGACAGCACAGGTGAGTTTCTGGTAGCCAAAAACAAGAATAGAGTAAAATTGGGGAATGCAGATGGGCTTTTGCAGATATAACCTGGCACAATGTACAGCAAGGACATATGAGATGGAGAACACAATCGTCCAGACTGCTCTCAGTACCCTGTAAGTGCAAAAGAGGGTGGATGGTCAGCTTCGTCAGAATAAATATTTCCCAATCAATGCCATGTATGACTTCTCGCTAAAATGTCATGTTTATAATTCTAGAATTAAAACGCGTGTACTAATATTACTCAGATGTTGATGCATATTTATGTTGATAGATACATGACCTTGATTATACTAACCATCAATACTTCAATATACAGTTTCATTTACTTTCATTTTAGCTTTGCAAAATCATGTAGCAGTTTCAAGAGAGTCCAGGGACATCGCAGATGGTGTAATTCTAGCAAAGACATACACTGTGAGCAACTGCAATAAGTGCTCCGCCTTGTCTCTTGCATAGAACAGAAGTTTCTGATTATCTGAAAACGCCTATACCTAGAAATACTTACCCGGATGTTGAATTGCTTCCTGATTCTTCTCCGGAAGTAACCAGTATAGATTGCTATCAACAGGACAGAGCCAAGTCCCATATATAAATATATATGATGCCTTGTTACTGAAAAGGCAATTAGGCTGACCAGAACAGCCGCTAACAGAATGAAGTAAACCATAGCCTGAAAGAAATTCCATCTAGCATCAGCAGGGTGAATAAGAGTAAAATGTTAAAACTAACTACATAACAGGGAGCTACACTCAAGCAAACTTACAAACACGGAAATCCCAAAAACAATGGCAATGAGAAAATGTCAAGCAACACCACAACTAAGAATGTGTATAGCAGGCACAGAGGACAGAGGCATCCGGTTTGAACTTTGACATAGGCGAAAGTCATCTGTCCCGTTAATACATATAGCAGGAGATATGTTGAAGAAGAGTATAATCTCCTTTTCATCATTTTGTTAAGGATAACAAACTGACGATATAATTGAATAGAATAAATGCACATCATTGTTGCTGGGTGAGATGAGAAATTCCAAGAACATTTTTTTAAAAGAAGCACTGGCTGGTCTAAAGATATAATCAAGTTGGTCTTCCAAGACTAGTGGTTAAAATGAGTAAAGTATACTGGCACCGATCTGTCCAGCAAGTCCAACGTGCAGTCTGATTCGCTCCAACATAGAATATTATATTATAACTAGAGAACGTTTTACTGGAACTTATCCTCTATGCAGCTTCAAATAAATAAAAAAGGCTATGCAGGTACACTAGGTCTAAGACATGCCACAGGAATAAAGGATTGCCTAAAATGCTGTTCACATTGCCAAGTCAATTCAAACGAGCTACACATCATCCACTGCATTGTATAAGCAATTAAGCACAAGGCTGAGAAAATGACAGCTTTGTATGATTCTCCAAATAGCAAGCATGATTGTGGCTTGTCTTTCATGCCTCATCAACAATACAACAAGAAACTAAAGGCACATGCAGTATATGGTACCTACACAGCAATCTGACTAAACGTTTTCTTCACACTAAAGTAACAGCAGAGAATTGAGAAACATGCTCATTTTCTATTGCGTGGATTATCTGTACCTGAAGGAAGCAAGATCCGAGATTGGCTCTCCGCATGTTCTTGCCAAACTGGTAGCACGGGCAGCTGCAAATAGTTGCAAGCAAAAAAGAACTTTGAAACGAATCTCAGCAAAGTTTAATCATAGTTGACCACGAAAATGTAGTATAACGAAGAAAGGTGGCATATTTGTGCACAGACACTAGAATAGCACCAAAACAGAGGCTAAGACGTCATTTTGGGGAATGTTCTCTGCTGGCAACAATTCATCTTAAAATATGACGATCTTTCATCCACAACTGTAGCAAGGGGAACTAGCAGAAATGCGATTCACAATTCGTCTCTAAATTCTGGCGGATGCCACCAATCTGAAGGGCTCACTTGAAATTTGAGCAATTTAATAACCTCGCCCAAATCACTAAGCCAGGATGTTGTATGCGTTCTAAACAATACTTCTTCGTTTCTAAAACTTTGCACGAAGAACAACCCTCTCCGTTCCCAAATCCGCACAAAAACCAGTCCAAACGCCAAATCCCAAAGCAAGCACTGGCCTGGCAGCCAACTACGACGGTGTCCAACCAACCACGCACCCACCCCAAAACCAACGCAGCTGTAGGAAACAACAAGGAAAGGAAGAGTTAGCTCCACCTACCAGGCGGCCTCGAGCGCGATTCGCCGGTCCTCCAAGCAATCCAGCACGACGTCCCCCTCCCACATCCTCTGCACCCCTCCTCCGCCGCCGCCGCCGCAGTCGCCGGCCGCCTCCGCCGCGGCGGCGCCCTTCCTCCGCTCCGCCGACAGCGCCACGGACGCGCAGAGCATGTCGAAGTCCAGCACCGCCGCCATCCCCACCTCCTCCCCCTCGCTCTCGCTCTCCCCCCGCCGCTCCGCCTCGGACTCTGCTCCCTCCCCCTCCCCCTCCGCCGGACTACTACCACTACTGCTCCTCGCCGCTGTCGACACCTCCTCCGCCACCGCGGCCATTTCCTCCTCCTCCTCCTCTCCCTCTCCCTCCCTTTCTCTCTCCCTCTGAACTGAAGCTTTCCGTTTCGTATCGGCGCTGCGGGGGTTCCGTATCGCGGCGGGTTTTTTAACGTCTAATAAATCGCCAGCGATTACGAGAGGGAGGGAAGCGCGCATTCGGATGGGTAAATCTCGAAGGGGCGCTTCACCCAGCTTCCATTTCGACCTCACCCGCCGACGGGTGGGTCCAGAACGGGAACCGGGGAAGCGTTTGCCCTTGGGCCCACGGGTCGGTTAAATAGCTAGAAAAACATGTGGGTACGGGAAGGACAGGGGGTGCTGGTTAAAACGGGCAAAATCAGCCGTGGGGACGCGGGCAATTAACGCGCGCGTGATTGGAGTAGTTTAGTGGTGGTTGGGGCGGCCCGCCTGCCAGACTGGCAGCGGGTACCATGGGGCCCGCGTGTCAGCGAGAGTAGGTGGCTGCGTTCCTATCCACTGCCGCGTACTCCTACAGGGCTACACGCAGGCGGCGGCCGACCAGGGGAAGGGGACCAGCCGCCGCTTCGGGGGCACCAGACGTGTACCCGAAAGTTTGCGTCAGCTTGGGC
Source organism: Echinochloa crus-galli (assembly GCA_900205405.1). NCBI lineage: Eukaryota > Viridiplantae > Streptophyta > Magnoliopsida > Poales > Poaceae > Echinochloa > Echinochloa crus-galli. The sequence goes on from OAMR01000956.1 coordinate 189,678, forward strand.
AGGTTGTTCCCGTGCCGTGGTGACGCTAAATTAGGCCGGCACCCGTGCTTTACAGATTGTGAGGGCAGAAATTAGTTATACCAAAATTGGAGGCTTTTAATAGTATCTCATGTTTTCTTTCTCATACGGGCGATTGTATCTATTTTAGGCGAACACAGAGGTTTCTGGCTTTATGGCGTCTTTTATCACGTTGTTCATATGATTTTAGAAAAAGTTTGATTGTTTCAAGAGAAAAATATCGCACGCTTTCACATTTTTACTTAATTTTGTACATCTGTAATTTTGCTATTTCAGTGTTACCTTCTCGTCAATCCAAATTTATATTATACTAGTTAACGTTTGCTTGTTCTAAGTTAAATTTATCTAACTTTAACTAAGTTTAAAGAAAAAATAGCATATACAATATTATATAAATACACTAGCACCATATTTCATGGAAGATTTAACAAACCAATCCGGTATTATGGATGCCAATATTAAATTTGGTTAAAATTAAATAAGTTTAACCTTGACAAAACTAAAAGGCAAACTTTAATTAACATCGTTTGGAGCAGTTCGTTATAAACGCTATGTATCATTAACCAACTAGTATTCTAGTAAGCTTCTTAGATGAAATGGCAGTGTCCCCTCGTGATATACAAACTTATTCCTTGTTTATAGATGGAACTATATCCATTTCCCCCTCCTAACAAGTTCATAGAGTTTGTTGGAGCTGTAGGATGCACAATTACTGGTACGCTTAGCCACGATTGAAAACAAACAAACACCCACAGTTCTGCCGCTCACCTTTTTTAACTCATGGTGATGTTTGCTTTCCCACGGTGATGGTCGGCAGGCGTGAGTATATAAATACACCAAGCAAGGGATGTCGTGCCGCCACAAGGAAAGTGCGGGCGGAAAAGCGACGGCATCCCAGCCGTGCGCCGCGCACCATCCGTAGTGCTGCCCCTCGTGCATTATTGCGATATCCTGCGGGTTTTCGTCTCAATAATAATAATAATAATAATAATAATAATAATAATCTAATGCGTACACGGTAACGCATCAACACAAGAGGCAGGCGTTCAAGCCAATCATTTGCAACTTGCAAGTTCAGAAATGGTTTTTTTTTACGCTCAATCTTGAGCGTTCTTTTTGGGCCCCTAAAAAGACCTGAGCATTTTGGGCTCAATTTGGGGAAGAAATCGTCGTGGCCCATTTGGGATGATTATTATACGCGCGTACGCTAGTATGGGCCCGAAGAATTCGAGGTCATCGGATCGCCTAAAATTGCTGTAGTCCAAATGGCCGGCCCATTGACCCTTCCCGGTTTCCCATTAAAAAAACTCACTCCTTCGTGGTCTTCGTTAAGTTTGATTGCCCCCAACCACAGAGCGCCACCGTTGACCCTTTCTTGAGCGAGGGAGCAGAGCTAATTTGACCGGGGATCCGATCCCCCGAACGGCCTCCCGAAGCCCCGCCAGCTCCCCTCTCTCCCCGCCGGCACGACATGGCCACGGCGGCGCTCACCAACGACCTCCTGTCGGACATCTTCCTCCGTCTCCCGGAGCCGGCCGACCTCATCCGCACCTCAGCCGCCTGCGTCCCCTTCCGTCGCATCGTCACGGACCGCGCTTTCATCCGCCGGTTCCGCGCGCTCCACCCCGCGCCGCTCCTCGGCTTCCTCGACCACAGCGTCTTCCAGCCGGCGCTCCCGCCCCACGCCTCCGCGCCCGCCGCGCGCGCCGTCTCCGTCGCCGCGGACTTCTCCTTCTCCTTTCTCCCCTCCTCCTCCTCCCCCTCCTCCTCGGGCCGCGGCTGGGTCCTCCGCGACGTCCGCGATAGCCGGGTCCTCCTCGACCGTTCCTCCGATCCCGAGGATGGCGGCGGAGAGGATCCCTCGGCTTTCACGGAGGTAGCCGTGTGCGACCCCATGCACCGGCGGTGCGTCCTGCTCCCCGCGATCCCCGACGACCTGGCCGCCACGGTGGACCAGCCGCTCCGCGTGGAGTTCGACCGTTGGTGCGAGCCCTTCCTCGCCCCCCGCGGCCACGGCGACGGCGAGGACGAGGCGTCGTTCGGGGTGATCTGGATGGCGCAGTGCAAGGCCAAGCTGGTGGCCTTCGCCTTCTCCTCCAGCACCGGGCAATGGCGAGCCGTCGGGTCCCTGCCCTGGCGCGATCTGATGTCCGGCGCGGGCGTGTCGTCGAGGACCCCTGCGTTCTCCGGGCGTCAATACGCCCGTGGCTGCTGATGGAATTTAGGGGCTTGGCCCATTAAAGCCCACAAAAAAATTCCTAAATTCCTAAATAAATCTCAAAGGCCCATATGTGCTTGAGGAAGTGGTGGATGGGTGCAACCTTTAGTCCCACATTGCTAGTTGAGAGGAGGGATGACCAACTTAAATATGGAAGTTGTCTCCACTCCTCCAAGCTATGTGTGTGGGGAGAGAAGGGAAGCTCCACACGTGCTTGCCTCGCCGGGGCGGGGCGAAGGGCGCGAGCGCATGATGTCTGCGTGAATGGTTCGCTAAAATCTGATCCCTTGCCTTGCAGGGGCGCGGTTTCCTTTTGCTGTTTTAATTTTTTGGTTTCCTTGGCTATCAAGTCGGCGAGATATACGGAGTTCTTATCGGTCTAGAGATCGTGGGCTAAGAATGCCCTATATAATCGACCCGTCAGCTTCTGCCAAAATACATCTAATCGAGCTAGGGTTTCTGCCTTCTCTCGCTGCTACGCCGCCGCTCTAGTTCTACTCCATCCCGATCGCCGGCGTGCACCGGTGAACGAGAGAGCAGGTCTCCGGAACCCTTCGTCCTTGTGATCCTGCACCGGGAGAGGGCGAATAAGGTTTTTGGGAATTCACGCAGACATCATGCGCCCGCGCCCTTCGCCCCGCCCCGGCGAGGCAAGCACGTGTGGAGCTTCCCTTCTCTCCCCACACACATGAATGGTTCGCTGGGAGACAACTTCCATATTTAAGTTGGTCATCCCAGCTCAACTAGCAATGTGGGACTAAAGGTTGCACCCATCCACCACTTCCTCAAGCACATATGGGCCTTTGAGATTTATCTGCAGCGCCGATTGTTGCGCTCCGTCCACAACGTGAACGTCGCTCCTTCAACACTCGTCACCACTGTACGTACATCGTGTTCAGGTCTATTTCTACATCATGTTTTATGAGTTAATCATGATGATCTTGATGGTTACTAGTATAATAGAGTGTTGCATGCTACATTTAGTTCGTGTCATGATTAATATTGTTCACATTTTGATCAATATATTGTCTATATACGAAAACCTTATTATAGGCAATCTGTTGATATGAGGACTGGTTTTGTCGATGCGATGAAGCCTGATAAGTTCAATGGTGTGAACTTTAAGAGGTGGGCGGCTAAGATCCGTCTTTGGTTTACCGCTATGAACATCTGGGACGCGAGGTTGGGCAAACCTGAGGGTGAACTAAATGCTGAAGAGCAGCAAAAGTTTACCAATGCCAACAACCTTTTCGTGGGATGTCTCGTAAGCGTTATCTCTGATCGCCTGGTCGATGCCTACCTAGACATGCCAGATGCGAAGGTGCGGAAGTGGGATGCTCTATCTGCGAGATATGATGCAGCAGATGCAGGCAGTGAACTATACCTCATGGAAAGTTTCCATGACTACAGAATGGTGAATAAACGTTTTGTAGTAGAACAAGCGCATGAGGTTCAATGCATTGTCAGGGATCTTGAACTCGCTAAGTGTGTTCTTCCGGACATCGATGCGATGAAGCCTGATAAGTTCAATGGTGTGAACTTTAAGAGGAACTTTCCGGACAAGTTTGTGGCTGGGTGCATGATTGCAAAGTAGCCCCCTTCGTGGAGGAACTTCGCCACTGCTCTGAAGCATAAGAGACAGGAGATATCGGTTGACAACCTGATAGCATCTCTTGATGTTGAGGAGAAAGCTCGGAAGAAGGATACTACTGAAAAGGGAGATCAAGGTCAGTCCAGTGCCAATCTGGTTCAGAACAAGTTCCCACGTAAGAACTTTGGCAAGAACAATGGGAACAACAACAACAACAAGGTTGTCAAGACCACTACCTTTAAGAAGAAGAATAACAAGGTGAACAAGGCTGAGTTGAGCTGCTTCACTTGTGGTGATGTTGGGCACTTTGCCAAGGAGTGTCCACAGCGTGCAGACCGTAAGGTAAGCAGTCTGATGGCTCAAAGGATGTCAACATGGTGACCGCAGGCAACACTGGAGACGGGTACGGTAATCTACCTACTGTTCTTTCAGTATTTCTTTCCACGAGTTGGTGGCTAGATACGGGTGCTAATGTTCATGTGTGTGCTGATATCGCTTTGTTTTCTTCTTACCAGGACGTCCAAGATTCCTCCGTGTTGATGGGGAATGGGTCACCTGCTGCTGTTCGTGGCATTGGTACGGTGGATCTGAAGTTTACTTCAGGAAAGATCGTGCGACTGAGGAACGTGCAGCATGTCCCTACTATCAACAAGAATCTTATGAGCGGGTCAGTCCTTTGTAAGGACGGGTTTAAGGTAGTTTTAGAGTCCAATAAATTAGTCGTGACGAAACATGGACAATTCATTGGTAAATGTTATGATTGCGGAGGTTTGTTCCACTTTTCCCTTTCAGAGTTTTGTAATAAGTCGGTGAACCATATTTGTGACGACGTTAGTAATGATGCGAGTGTTTGGCATTCACGTTTATGTCATATTAATTTTGGTTTGATGTCTCGACTTTCCAGTCTATGTTTAATTCCGAACTTCACCATTGCCAAAGGTTCTAAGTGCCATAGCTGTGTGCAATCGAAGCAACCTCGGAAGCCTCATAAAGCGGCCGAGGAGAGACACTTGGCACCTCTAGAACTCATACATTCTGATCTGTGCGAGATGAATGGTGTGTTGACAAAAGGTGGAAAGAGATATTTCATGACATTGATTGATGATGCGACTAGATTTTGCTATGTTTATTTGTTGCACACTAAGGATGAAGCGTTAGACTACTGCCCTATATAACGGAGTCCTTATCGGTTTAGAGATCGTGGGCTACCGCTTCCCTATATAATCGACCCGTCAGCTTCTGCCAAAATACATCTAATCGAGCTAGGGTTTCTGCCTTCTCTCGCTGCTACGCCGCCGCTCTAGTCCTACTCCATCCCGATCGCCGGCGTGCACCGGCGAATGGGAGAGTAGGTCTCCGGAACCCTTCGTCCTTGTGATCCTGCACCGGGAGAGGGCAAATAAGGTTTTTGGGAAGCGCTCCGCGCGACTGCTCCAAATCTTCGCCACGGCTCGTCTTCCGTCAAGGTCCGGCGCTGTACGAGCTCGTCGTCTGCAGCGCAGATTGTTGCGCTCCGTCCACAACGTGAACGTCGCTCATTCAACACTCGTCACCACGGCTGCGCCAGCGCATCCACTGTACGTACGCCGTGTTCAGATCTATTTCTACATCATGTTTTATGAGTTAATCATAATGATCTTGATGGTTACTAGTATAATAGAGTGTTGCATGCTACATTTAGTTCGTGCCATGATTAATACTGTTCGGATTTTGATCAATATATTGTCTATATTTCCAACAGCTTCTTCTATTGGGTGATGGATTGGCGGGACAAGCTGCTCGTGCCTGACACGGGGAGGATGGAGTTCTCCATTGCTGACCTCCCACCAGGCTGCCATAGGCGACAGATCGCCATTGTAGAGGCAGGGGAAGGCAGGGTCGGGATGTTTGCTCTCCGTGACCATGTCGCAGACGGCGCAGTTAGTCTCTATTATACAGTGAGGCATGATGATGCCAATGGTTCCAGCCATTGGCAGATGGAGAAGACAATCCCATTGGATCCTGGGTTCCGGCATTACATCAGGGGTGCGATGGAGAGGTACATACTCCTGCTAAGGTTTCCTGAACACCTAAGCTCAGCTGGGGTGCATGTAAGCTCATCGGCGGAGATGGAAGACTTGGAATGCTTTTCAATGGATGTCAGGACCTTCCAGCTTGAGAGGGTGTGTCAGTTGAAGCACCACATTCTAAATGCGTACATATATACCAACTTTCCTCCGTTGCTGTCTCCGCAAAGAACGATAATCCATATTTTGAGTACTACATCTACCACTATAGTGAGCTCATGAAGTCGTAAATATCACTGTTAACTTAAGTGGAATGTTTTCATGTCCAAGTTATTGGAGGATGGATATTAGTTTGAAACTATGAAACCATATTATGCCTGGATCATTTTATCAGCTGCAAAAATTTTCCCTTGAAACAATTCATTCCTTTTAAACATGCCTTGTTCAAGCTACTTGAGGAGGAAGCATTATAGTAGTTTTTTTTGTCCTCCTCTAATATATAAAAATATCTCGTGCATTTAACTTGAAAATTGAAATAGTCTACATTAATGAAATGCTCGGAATTAAGATTCTTGGCAATTGCTCTGAACTATTTTGGTACGGTGTGTGTGGTCATTTTCGAAAGCTGGTTTTGTGCAAGTAGAATTGCTCAACTCTGTTCTTGGAAATGAAGACTTTGGTTCCAGTTTGTTTATATGAAATTTGCTCAATGCAATATAGAACTATTAATACTATTGAAGTGAGAGGCGGGAGTCACCCCGTACCCTTGTGCCACTCGAACTAAATCTAATTGTCCTTACGTCATCCCAAGAGAGATAAAAGACTCCCACCTTCCGCTTCCACTTACACATGGGCTACTTGGATCAGATCTAACAGATGAGATTGAGTTTGTACATATATTCAGTAATATACTCTTGTGCACCTGATTCCCCCCCTTGACATAATCATACACTAATAAAAGCTGGTGCTGTGTGGTTGGAATAGCCAAACCCTGCTTGGAACCGAAGACTTTTGTTTCAATTTGTACAATTGAAACCGGAGATACTTCCTGATTTCAAAAATAGAACTGCTCTTAACACTGTTTGATTGAAATCAAAATGTCACTTAAAAAGTATGGGAGGCAAAGCACTCTAAATTTTTATTTGTCGTTCTTCCTCTCTTTGTTTCCTCTTCTCTAAGTAGAGAATATCTTTGTATGGTTTTAAAAACTAACTTTTGATATCAGTTGCTCCTGTAATTTTGAAATCGTGCAATATGTCAATATCTTGCCATGACTTGTTGTCTTATTTTGTGCCAGCTTTCTGGGGCCATGGTCAGAGCAACATTCTAGTTCTCAAGGCTCAAAACAATTGGGTGTGAGCTTGCTGTATGAACTGTTCATCTCATGCAATGATGTTCTATATTTGCTAGAAGTTTATGGCTTTATGAGTGAGCTGCTTATTTTAGAAACCTGTACTGATGCCAAACATATGGACGATCAGTTTGTGGTATATCCCATATGTGTGTATGCAATGATGGATGTGGACATTATATACATTGATTCTGAATTGTCGATGAACAACTGGGATTGGCTTTTGTAAAACATTTTATCTGATATTGTTCCAGCTTGCTGAATATAATTATTCTATTATTTTTTCTGCCGTATGCTAATTTTCCTGTTGGCCAGTCACGTGACGCCGAGCCAGCGCACACCCAGCCGCCGTGGCATTTTAGAACGTGGCGAGCGGCTAGGCGCCACAGATCTTACGCCGAGCTCGGCGTCAAGATCTGCATGCGCGCCGCCTTGTCATGCCGCTGCATGTTCTGCCGCTCGCGCGCGTGGGCTGCGGGGGCGCACGCCTGGCCCAAGTGGGGGCCGCCTGCCCCAGCTGTTGGGGCGCCGCTGTGCGAGCAGCCCCACGCCTGGCCCAAGTGGGGGCCGCCTGCCCCATCTGCTGGGCGTCGCGTGTGCGCGCGGAGCAGTAGTAATTAACCTGGCGGCTTGGCTGCTCACGTGAAGCTTTGCAGGCTCTAGGTGCAAGATTTTTAATCACTGACCCTCTCCCCGTGACCGGAACGATGGGTGCCGAATTTCAAGTTTAGCTGGTGTTTTGTGTTTCTAGTTTCATCTAAGGACTTGTTTAGATCCTAAATTTCATCCATAAAGTTTACTATGTAAAAAAAAGATTCTTATCACGTCAAAATATCGGCACATACATAGAGGATTAAATATAGATGAAATAAAAAACTAATTACACAGTTTTGTTGTACTCCGCGAGACGAAAATTTTGACCATAATTAATTAATTTTTGGACAATTTTTCATTCATACAAACGAAATGCTACAGTGACGCACGCGTTCCAAACAACTAAAGTTTGGCTCTCAAATTCAGAAAGTCCTAAGTTTGACCTACTTTGCTGCAGCAATCTCATGGCCAAAATGCGAAGATTAAATGCTCTTTATTAGAGCAAACAGCTCTGCAAGTTTTTTTAGCACAAACTGCTCTGTTTTGTGCGGCATGCTGCTTTGTGCGCGCACGCGAGCTGCCCAGCCGGCCACGCGCCCAGCAGCTGGGGCAGGCGGTCCCCACAGAGGCTAGGCATGCGCCCCCGCGGCGTTAAGCAAGCAGGGCCAGCGGCCCATGCGCGCGAGCGGCAAAGCATGGCAGGCGACAGCACGCAGCGCAGCTGCTCGGTGCCGTGGATCTTGGCGCCGACCCCTGCCACGTGGGATGTCACGACGGCTGGCTGTGCGCTGGCTCGACGCCATATTTCATGGCACCGAGTTTAGGGTCTATTTTTGAAATCTTTCCACTAGGGATGCTACGAAAGAAGTTTACAAATACATCCCTAGTGGAAAGATTTCAAAAATAGACCCTAGACTCGGCGTCACGGTTCACGGCGTCAAGGTATCACGTCTCGGCGCCATGAATCATGGCGCCGAGGTACCAACACCAGAAGATGAGGCGGTGACAAATATCTCGGCGCCGAGGTGCTGTGCTGGTGGCGCGAGGAAACGCTGCTGCCGCACCGCGCGTCACGAGATGACGAGGCGCGTGTCGCACTGTTGCCCGCTCGTCACGTCGCGAGTACTGGCCTGGCCACCACGTGGCGGCGCGGATAGCTGGCGTGTCATTTTCGGCGTCTCCTTTTCGCTCGCTCGCTGTAGCTTCCCCTTTTTTTCCCGGAAAAGATGTTTGCGTCGTTCACGCAATCACAGCGGCAGCTGGCGTCGTGGCCACAAGATTTCAGGTGTAAATTGTGGGGCAATCTATCTTGCTGTACATAGGACAGGACGGTTAAATGGATGATTAATCGAATGATGCTGATATTTTATGTGCACAGTGCTATTTTTAAAAGTAAGGCCAGTATACGGAAGTTCGAAAGATTTTTTATAGAAATGGCCATGTTTCTTTCCTTCGATAAATATTTTTTCAAAGGAAATCTTGAATGCATAAACTATTAAATAAAGTCTATTTACAAAAAAGTTTTAGGGATAGGCGTAACTTTACGCGACGAATCTAATGAGACTAATTAGTCCATGATTTACTATAATAATACTACAGTAACCATCTTCTAATAATATAAGTACGTACCGAGTAATAATAATTGCTTAGGCAGCAACATTTCGCCCAGAGAGGCAACAGCATCGGCAGAAGCCGTACGCCCCGAGCAGCCTCCCGTCACTCCACCTCGCAGCTGTCCTCCCTCAAGATGGCAACGGGTACGTACCCGTCGGGTAGCGCTATTCCATACCCGCACCCGCGAACTATACTCGTACCCGTAAAAAAACCCATACCTGCATGCGGGTATAAGTTCTTGCCCATACCCACACCCGCGCGGGTTTTTTTTACCCGTCGGGTAACCCGTACCCGCTATCATACCCTCTATAAATTACTAGAATTGTAAATGTGACATATGAGAAAGTTCATACACCAATAAATTTGAGTAAATAAAAATAATAATTTTATGATTTGTTATACTATTGGTGGGTTAAGAATTATCAATTATTATTTTTACTTACTCAAATTTATTGGTGTATGAACTTTCTCATATGTCACATTTACAATTCTAGTAACGGGTATATTTTACCCGCGGGTACGCGGGTATGGGTAGTATGTACCCGCACCCGCACCCGCTTACCCGATGGGTAGAAGATGTTGCCCATTAATATACCCGCGGGTAGAGATATGTTTCCATACCCGCGCTCTAATCGGGTAAAACCCATCGGGTACGCGGGTTTCGGGTACCCATTGCCATCTTGAGTCCTCCCTCAAGATGGCAACGGGTACGTACCCGTCGGGTAGCATACTACCCATACCCGCGTACCCGCGGGTAAAATATACCCGCCTATAATGTGTGATAAACTTACACATTGTTAATAAATGGTGACTTAATATTGGTAACTAACTAATAATTTTATGATTTGTTATACTATTGGTGGGTTAAGAATTATCAATTATTATTTTTATTTACTCAAATTTATTGGTGTATGAACTTTCTCATATGTCACATTTACAATTTGAGTAAATAAAAATAATAATTGATAATTCTTAACCCACCAATAGTATAACAAATCATAAAATTATTAGTTAGTTACCAATATTAAGTCACCATTTATTAACAATGTGTAAGTTTATCACACATTATAGGCGGGTATACTTTACCCGCGGGTACGCGGGTATGGGTAGTATGTACCCGCACCCGCACCCGCTTACCCGATGGGTAGAATATGTTGCCTATTAATATACCCGCGGGTAGAGATATGTTTCCATACCCGCGCTCTAATCGGGTAAAACCCATCGGGTACGCGGGTTTCGGGTACCCATTGCCATCTTGAGTCCTCCCCGCCGCGGGGCCCGCACCCCCTCTACGCGGTGCGGCAGTGTACGATGCCTTATTCCTCGCGCTACCAGCACAGCAACTCGGCGCCGTGGATCTTGGCGTCAAGATCCGTGGCGTATCAGCCTTTTAGCGCTGATATCTCGGCGCCATGATTCGTGGCGCTAAGACGTGTTACCTTGGCGTCGTGAACTGTGGTGCCGAATCTATGGTCTATTTTTTAAAATTTTTCCATCAGGGATGTATTTATGAACTTCTTTCACGAAAAGGACTAGAAAATAAAAAAGTCGGCCATCTTACCGTTTCGTTCTGTGATGGTGAGAGTAGCTTCATCTCTGTGTTAAAAATTGTCCCAGATCAACTGTATTACTTGAGCTATGGGAAAAGGGTACAGAGTATGCTAATCATACCACTCTTCTGAGAAATAATAACTTGATCCACTAAAGAAGACAAGATATAGTTGAGTCAACTCGATGCAAGTATAGTAGTTTTGATTTGTATGTACTTGCCCCTTAGTAGTTCTTTAGGAAACCTTTCTGTCCAAAAAAAATAAAACCATGTGTGCGTTATTAACTTTGGTGGTAAGGTTAGAATAGAATTTGGAATGTAAGATGAACAAAGGGCTTTAGAGGCAGTGCGTGTCAAGAATACTACTACGCAAAGCTACTAGGGTTGTTTGCAGAAACAAATAAACAACAAAATTTGTTGAAGCTACACAGTTTTATCTGTTGCTTTCCTTCATTACTACAAATCCATGATGTAAAAAAATGTCTACTACATTATTAATGCTTATTGCCATAGAATGGGTACACATGTCTGGTAAAAAAGTGTTATATGCACTTTTTACATTAGAGCCAACTTTCAAGCAACTGGGCAGTTATGCCTTGCCACTGAAACCGTATGGAAAGTAAATTCCACGTTTTCATTATGCTCAATCGGCCGGAACGCCATCTGTAGTTTTGGGCTGTTGCCTAGCAGAGCCCCGCGCAGGACACGTTTGATGAGGAGCTTGGCTGAACTGTGCGCTCTTTGCATTTTTTTATAACTGCGAACGGATGATGACTCAAGCTGAGAATAGTTTGGGTTGAAACCGGTTTTGATGGTTTGATTTTCTAATTAGATTAACTGGTTTGGTACATAATGGGTCGAGATACGTAATGGTTTGATTGGGTTTGATTTAACATTATAATGGTTTATACCAGTTTGGATCAGTTCAAGATTAGTTTGACTAATTCAAAAGATTAAATAACAATATATATGTTTTGACTTAGATCAAAAGTCGGACCCTAAAACTACCCACACTATAAAATTTTAGCGAATTTGATTGAAATTTGTTGCAAATGACTCAAAACGACGGTCGGCTACTTTGTGCAAAATTATGTAATGAGATCCACATATGGGCCCCACGTCAAAAGCCGGACCCTAAAACTAAAACATCGCGTTCACACTATAAAATTTTAGCGATTTTGGCTGAAATTTATTGGAGATGTCTCAAAATAAGAGTTAGCTACTCAGTGTAAATTGGTTGAGCTATATCAATATGTAGGCCCCATATTATAAGATTATCCTTATTATGAGTAGTAGTTAGTGAAAACCGGTTTTAATATTTGGGTTGAAACCGATTAATTTAGTTTGTCTATGAGAGAAAAGCTAAATGGTTTGAATTGATTTGGTTCGAATGCTAAGTAGTTAGGATTGGATTGGTTTGTAAATATGATAGAATTAGTATAGATAAGTGTGGATTTAATTTGGTTCCTGAACCACTCTCAGCTTGATGACCATGCATGTGTACTAGACAGAAACGGCCAGATGCCTGGGGAACAACTTGGTACACACTATTGGAAAACTCCGCATTCATTGGCGATGTTTAGTACCGAGTATAAATTGGCCCGGTGCTAATAATAGAAGATGAATCCTTCGGCGAACGTGAAGTTTTCAAACGCTGAAGAACCGAGAACAGAAAAACGTAGACAGAGCTTGTTCAGAGTTTTCCCAAACAGAACACGCGATCCAAGCCATATGCACCGTGTAACCGCCGTCAACGATGAGGTTATGCCCATTAACATACTTGGACTCGTCGGAGACCTCGCAGTAAATATCCTCCGGCTTTCCATCTCTGATAAAAAGATTTTAAAAAATGAACCCTAGACTCGACGTCATAAGTTATGGCGCCGAGGGTTCACGTCTCGATGCCATAATTTTAAACGCTGAGGTATCAGTATTGAAAAATGATGTAGTGTCTACGTGGCATTTCTCTGTGCGCGAGATCTTGACCTCGATGCGAAGATGCACGGCGCCGAGCACGTATGTGCCAAGAATTTTTTCACTCGCAGCTCGCACACTGACAGGGGACAGGACCCTTCCTTCAATCCAAGGCCACGCCTTGTCTTGTCGTCGTCCCTGGCCCTGCCCCCGCCGTACGTGGCCATGCACGGTGGCACATGAATCTGCAGTGAGTATACTGGTGGCGCCTCGGCATAACTTTTTCAGCCTGAAACCAGTTCTCAAATTTAGGAGCTAAATTTTGGTCATTTAAAATACGTGTGTCATTATAGCATTTCATTTGTACGTGTAAAAAATTATTCAAAAATTAATTAATTAGGCTAAAAATATTCGTCTCGCAGAGTACAACAAAACTATGCAATTAGTTTTTCATTTCATCTACATTTAGTATTCTATACATGCTATGACATTTTGATTTTTATTTTCCTGGTTTCAACTGATCGTTTGAACAGTGGGGTCATGATCTGACGAGGAAGCCGCTCGGTGTGCCTGTTTGTTATTCTTCTCGGGTCCTGATCCCAAATTTGGGAGGCCAAATTTGGGAGTACAGTGTCACTTCATAATCATCGCGTCAGTGTAGCATTTCGTTTGTATGTGTGAAAAATTGTCTAAAAATTA
>OAMR01000956.1:204708-223831 GCA_900205405.1 Echinochloa crus-galli
TCGCATTCCCGAAAGCTATCCGTTTCCATGCTCGTCGTACTTCAAACAATTACTTAGATTCTTCGCAGCTGCTGAAAAAGCGAACGGCAGTACACCTCGTCTACGCAAGCGCTGCAGCGGTGTACTGCACCGCATACGGCATCGCTCCGGAGACGAGCGCATGCGCTGTATTCAGAGCGGTGCCGGACGTCCGCGACATCTGCGCCGGCCTCCACGTGGTCGCGGAGAGAAGGAAAAGGAGGGGGGAGAGAGGGGGAAGGTGAGAGGTGAGGATAAAAAAAAGAGGAGAAAGGAGATGGTAATTGAGATGGTTGATTAAAATATAATATAGTTGGTATAGAGTACGAGATATAGAGAATAATATGTACGAAAAAACTAAAACTGTACCGTAAAATCTTGATGAACTTAACAAAATATTTAGGGGGTTCAAAGCTTCTTTTCAAATGGTTTCTCTTTGAACTCAAAGCATACGGGTGATATATTTCATAGCATCCGCAAATCAGTTTTTTTTTAAAAAAAAATCACAACCAGCTTTGACGTCCATGATTTTTATGTGAAACTTTGCATTCCAAACGGAGGGCACGGGTGTACGGACTACGGAGTACTACGTGCATACTCCATCCGTATTATAATTAGATGACGTTTTGAACAAAGTTTGGGTCAAACCTTAGAAATATAAATCATAAATAACTTTTAAGCCGTTAAGTTTACAAATGTAAAAATTATATCAATAGATTTGTTTTGAAAATTACTTTCATAAAAACATACATATATAACTTTCTAATAAATATTTTTATAGAAAATATGAGTTAAATTATGCTTTGGAGACTATGTTGTTGTCCTAAACATCATATAATTACGATACGGAGGGAGTACTTCCACGAATGTGAGCGCAGCCAATTGCCAATCGGCACGCCGCAGAAACGGTCGCAAGATTCACGCCCCGTCCGTTGCTCGAAGACGCGCGTTGGGCGCGCGCGACCGGCGACGGCAATAATTGGTGCGCGCGTACGGTGCCGTGCGCGTGCAGGCTACAGACGCCCTCGGCCGTGTGGTGGCGCATGGGCCCCTCCCCGCGTCCCGTCCGTCCCCACACTGGCACCCGCACAGTACAGAGCCGGGCCGGGCCGGGCCTCCGTGAATCTAGCCCCGGCCTGCTGCAGGGGCAGTCTGAACGCCTGCCTGCGTCTGCCGGCTGCCGCCGCTGCGGATCAGGTCACTCGATGCGTCTGCCGCGCTCCATTTATGTCGCCCTGTCTCCCTGCGCGCGTCACGTTGTCTCCTCCCTTTCTCCCGCGCTGTCCCACTCAACTACTGCGGAGGCGGTGAAAAGTCGGTAAAAAAAAGTTAAGCCTCCCAAATCTGCGAGGTCAGATCTAGAGTACATTGTAACTTGTAATCATTGCGTTACTGTAGCATTTCATTTATATGTGTAAAAAATTGTCTAAAAATTGATTAATTAGGCTCAAAATGTTCGTATCGTAGAGTACAACAAAACTGTGCAATTAGTTTTTGATTTCATCTATATTTAGTACTCTATGCATGTTATGATATTTTGATATGATGATAATTTTCTTTTTGCATAGTGAATTTGGGTTGGAATTTGGGATGTAAACAAGACCTCATGCGTCAAGTCAGGCCGTGTTCTCATGCGTCAAGTCAGGCAGCAGAGGCCAGAGAGGATCCAAAGATTTCAGAGCTCGAAGCAGCAGACCTATCGGTGCTCAAGCTCCGATGCCTCGCCAAACCGGGTCAATCCGTGTGATCCCCAAACCTGAATGAAATAAACAAATTGGAGGATGGCAGCCGCGGAACTGGTCCAAGTACCGGCAACTGGCATGCATGTAGGCCCCCACAAGTATAGGTGTGGCGCCGAGCTCAGCGTCAAAATCTGTGGCGCCGAGAAATGCCACGTAGACACCACCTCGTCTTTCAATATCAGTACCTCGGCGTCAAAAATCATGGCGTCGAGACGTGTAATCTCGGCGTCATCCATGGCGCCGAGCCTAGGGTCCATTTTTTGAAATCTTTCTATCAGGGGTGTATTTGTGAACATCTTTCGCTAAAAGGGCTGAAAAACCAAAAGTCGGCATCGCGTAAGTGTTGACGCCCCACAAGTATAGGCGTGTGCTCGGCGCCGCGCCGAGCTCAGCGTCAAAATTTGTGGCGCCGAGAAATGCCACGTAGACGCCACCTCGTCTTTCAATACCAGTACCTCGGCGTCAAAAATCATGGCGTCGAGACGTGTAATCTCGGCGCCACGATCCATGGCGCCGAGCCTAGGGTCCATTTTTTAAAATCTTTCTATCAGGGGGTGTATTTGTGAAGAAGGGCTGAAAAACCAAAAGTCGGCATCGCGCAAGTGTTGACGGCCATGACGCCGAGGTTCATGGCCGCGGCGACCTGCGCCTCGTCGGCGACGCTGACGTCTTGAACTCGGTCGTAGAATTTTCCGGTTGGCGAAAAGATGAGAAAAATAGATATAAAAAAAGGGGGCATTCCGAGAATCGAACTCGGGACCTCTCGCACCCAAAGCGAGAATCATACCACTAGACCAAATGCCCTGTTGATGGTAATAATAATTATGGTAAAGTTAAGAACTAATTAAACTAATGTAAGGAAGGCTGACTGCCGTCAGTAAGCAGCTGCTCGTTCAGTCGTTCCTGCCTGAACTATGAATGACTCACTGAGCAGTCAGCAGCATCGGCTCAGCCTGCCCAATGAATGGCAGACAGTTTAGGCAAGGTGCCCAAATAGGTACAGCTGGAAAGAGACGATCACCATAGGGGGAGGGCACAGCATAATTGTGAATATGAAACTTTATTTGCTGGGAAGATCAATCTCCTTGGCATGATTATGATGTGGAGACAGACGGGGACACAGTTGAAGATCCCTGTTACGAATCAATCAGAAAAGAGGCTGGATGGATGCAAGGGAAAAAGAAGCACCACAATGGCCATGTTTCTTTACGTCAGCAATTTTTTTTCTCCGGAAAATCTTGCATGTATGAAGTATTACAACAACAACAACAACAACATAGCCTTTTGTCCCAAGCTAGTTGGGGTAGGCTAGAGGTGAAACCATGTTAATATCCTTATTCTGGGGGTTGTAAAATCATTTTTTCACAAGAAACAGTAACCCTTGAAGTCATGTCAAAATGCAATCTGCCGTATGGAACTTTCACATTGAACATATTTTGTTCCAATCTGGTTGGTCAGAAGAATAACATAGTGACTGGAAAAAAAGAAATTCTTTGGGGCATCTTGCAAGATTGTGCAGTGAAATGCAGGAGTAGGATATGGATAGTGTTGACTTGCAGCGCAGACTGATGTTGTGCATGGCCATTGGAAAGAGGAAGGAAGAATGTTATAAGTAAAATAATTAAAGATAAAGGCTAGAAAAGATTAAATTATAAGCTAATAAAGGAAAAACTCCAAATTCCCACCCTCAAGTATGGACAAAGTCTGGATAACCCCCTAAATATGTTTTGGTTCAGTTTGCACCAGCAACTATCTTAATCGATCCTTCGTAAGATTGTCTTTTTTGTTTCTCCATGCAACAAATGTTGTTTTAAGTTGAAAGTTTGTGGTATAATTGAGGCAATCATAAATTATTTTTAAAAAATACATTATGATTTATTTATCATTATTTTGAAAGCCTATGGTATAAAAGCCCACCACATGACATAACTTAGTACTTTAATATATGCCTTCTCTAGGTCAATAAAGACCATGTGCAAGTCCTTCTTTTGCTCCCTATGTCTCTCCATGAGTTGTCGTATTATAAAAATCGCCTCCATGGTCGACCTTCCAGGTATGAAGTATTAAATAAAGCATATTTGTAAAATCTTTTTAAAGATAGGTGTAACTTTACACGATGAATCTAATGAGCCTAATTAACCCATGATTTACTACAGTATAGTAACCGTCCTCTAATCATACGGTCAGATGCCTCATTAGATAGGTCTCGCGAATTAACTTGTGGGTTTTGTACGTAGTTTTGTAAATTAACTTTATTTAATACCCTTAATCACTGGTCAAACGTGTGTGTAAAAAAATTCATCCCCAAACAAACATGGTCATGGGCACAATCCACACAGCCATCGTCTGCCAAAAGTGTGATTATTTGGATTTACAGGTTTGCAAGCAACTCACGCACGCACGTGAAGGTCTAGGGCTCTAGGCTCTAGAGAGAGATATTTAATAATACAAGTGTCTAGCAATTCTACGTACAAAGTATGAATCTCGCTGTTAGGTGAGGTTGAGCTTGAACGCTTGATGTGAAGAATTATTGAGTTATTTTAAAATATTTTTTTGGTGAATCGTCATATAAAGAAGCAAATGGTACGATTTTATAAAAAGTATTTGTGAGGATAAAAACTTTGTGGACCAAATTAAAGAAGCATCCAAATTAAGAAGATCTAGCTAGGATGGGTTACAGCATTTGCATATGAAGCTAGCAAAAGCACCTCCAGGATTTGATGTTTTCCATTCGCCATATTTTCGATTGCTTTTCACTCTCTTTTGTAAGCCATTCACTTTATTTTTCCTTTGTTTTCCAGCTGCCGCAGAAATTAAAACAAATTCTTCAAAATCACTTGTGAGGCGCCCTATCGTACGCAGGATGTGTTGACATATATAGGTGTACGTACATTATCAGTTAAACATAATTAAATGCTATATATTGCTACATATAATCGGAGTACTTTACGCCCAGGGCAGACCAGGAGGAGCAATGAGCCAATGACTTTGACAATGCGTGGTCCTTGACGTTAGTTTGCCAATTTGTTGGTTCACCTGCAGTAGTAATTTTCTCCGCGTGAACTCCACTTTGGAAAAGGCAAGAGCTAGTAGTAGCTAAAGCGTCTTTGACGTGCAGAGATGCACCATGCACATAATGACACAAACAAATGTTAGACCGCACATTCTTGCGATCGAGAGCACGGAAGAAGAACAAGATCAGGGATATGATTTACAAAGTGCGACAAGTTTTTTCAACCATCAGTATGCACGATCCCACAATGTATGATTAACCTCCACTCCACGTACTACGTACGTCAGTGTCAGGTCCTCTTTGGAAAACGATGGCAAAGAAAGAAAAAAACTGGTGGCCGACAAGGTGAGCAACGCAATAGCAAGCTCAGTATCAGCGTGTCAAACAACCCATTAGCCACCACAAGGCCGATGGAGTGGCGCACCGAAGCATGCAGATCTCAGGTCTCACCAAATCATGTGTGAATAAAACTGGCCCTCTTTTACTGGGAGTTTCAATCCCATGATGTTTCAACTGGATAGATTAGCTTGCTTCTGCTTCAAACCTTCCATTGGAAAAATTCATGTATTTTATATCACATATAGTATTCAATTAGTGCTCAAAATACATACCAAAAGTCAAATTTTAGATCAGAGTAAAAAACTTTTCTCCAACAGTTCCTGAAAGGCACTCCCAATCTTTCTGCAGTCCAAAAAAAGTCAAAATGGGCTAGATTTTGGGCAACTTTATGCACTCTCAATCCTCCTAATTTCACGGTAATGTTCACGGTGTACTATTTATGCTGTGAAAAGTCAAACACTGGGCCCCATATTGATGATGTGAAAGCATTGCAATTTTTTTGGGCTAATTTTTTTGGAACTGTTGGACAATAGACTTTATTTTGTTCCCAATAGTTTTTAGCGAGGTCCCAAAATCAGTGTTTTTGGACTCTATTTTTTAAGCACTCTTGGAGATGCTTTAGGGAGTGGAAGTATGGCACGATACAAATCGAATTTTGTCAAGTTTAAATAAATCTAGTACCAAACAAAAAAAACGTGCATACTTCTTATGGTAATATATGTTCTAGTTTTCAAAAAACTGAAAGTTTATAAACCCAGTTGCAGAAGTTTCAATTTTTGTTCAAAAACATTATTGTTGAAATGAAATGTTCACCTGCTAGCATCCGTTTGATCGAATAATCGTGTGGTTTTTGTTCAAAGCAATTGTGGGAATAGAATACATAAACTTGAAGCCTTCCACACGATTTTCCCTCTTTGTTTGGGCGCTTTCACTTTCAAGTGTAATACACTAATACTCATGGCACTTCCACCGAAACATGCCGCCGTGTGACCTACACATACTCGAGCTAGTCAAACGAACGTTTCTAGAACAGGTTGAATCATTATCAACATGGCATGCATTTTTCAGCGATCGTATAAGCTCTGCACATGAAAATCGCCTCGCCAGGTTATGTTAGGTGACTGATCATATGTTTTGTCTGAAAACTTCTCCTGATTTGTCTGCTGGGCAGACCAGACCTAACTTTGGAGTGCCTGAAATATTGGTGGTTTAATTGATTAATTAGGCGAATAGCTTAGTGAGCAGTTGCGTCACAGTTAATCATACTACTAATAGAACCGTTTAATTTATCAGCAGTTAGCTCCATCGGTTTGATAAAATTCACACAACAGTGGAAAACCATAAGATATTCGTTTCTGTATTTTTTTTTGGCAAAGTTCTTGCAAAATACAGTAGGAATGTAATTCTTTTTCTTCTGCAGCAGCAGGACAGTTGGACGTCTAGACCGCTAGCTTGGCAATTTAGCGCGTGGCCACGCCTATAAATAGCTGCGGTGCCTGTCCAATGTCGCTCTCGCCACCGCTCCGCTGTCCGCGACTTCCCTCCCCTCCCTCCCTCGCCTGTCGCCATGGCCACCGTGCACCCGCCGGCGCCGCCGTTCGCGCTGCTCCCGCGGCCCCGCGTCGACATGGAAGGCGACAGAGACGCTGAGAGCGTCGCGGAGTCGTGTCCGTGCCCGCGCCCGCACCCGCGACGCTCGGTGGCGACTGATGATGACTCCTCATCTGGCGGCGGCGGCAGCGCGTGCTGCCACGACGACGACGATGGGTGCAGCAGCTGCGTCGAGGGAGACGAGTGCAGCAGTTACCAGCAGCACCTCCATGATGAAGCCGCCGCCGCCGGCGGCGGCTATGGCGAAAGCAACAAGGTGGGGAGCGGCGTCTGGTGGGAGCAGATGGCGGTGGGCGGGGCCGGCGGCACGTTCCCACTGCCACCGGCAGCGCGCGCGCAGGAGGAGGCCGCGGAGGACCCGAAGCGCGCGGCGGAGCGGCAGGCAGAGGAGGGCCGCAAGTTCTGGGAGGACTGCCTCGCCTCCGGGTATCCATGAACTCACTTAACAGTTAACATTCATCGATGGCCACATCGCTTTTAATCACGATCGCAGTACGATGACGGCAAAGCCAAAATCGCCGTGCCAGACAAAGTATATGCCTTTTTCCATGGTTTTGTTTGTACAGCCATTTGTTGACAAATATTTCAGCAAATCTTGGGTTGGTGTATGTTGACCAAAAAAGCACAATCTTGTGAAGAAATCGAACTAGTAGCTGGTGTAGACCCGGAGAGAACTATTGCAAACATTCATTCTCGAACATGACGATGTGCTGGATGAAGGGGTAAATGTGAGGGAAAGGTTAGCCACCTTTGAGAAAGCAGTGGATGCCAACATCAACACGAGGAACTCGCTTTCCTCGTCCAACTCCAACATCAGTGGTGGTGATGCCACCGAATTTCAGCACGAAAAAAAGGGGAAAAACAGGACTTGAAAGAGCAAACAAGCCGTGTCTTTTTGAGCTGAGCTCTTGTGCTGACTGAATAATCTTTACTTTTCAGTTACAGCAGTAGGAGTACCAAGTATTCTTCTTTGTGGTCCAAAGTTTCCGGTTACTGCAGCCGACAGTCGGTAACTGTCAAATAACTTCTGGGACTCCTCTAGAAGATTAAATTAAAAAAAGAGAAGAATTTGGGACAGAAATTGTAACCACTGGTTAGAGAAAGAGTTTGGTGTTGTAAAGCGACGTAAAGGAGTCAGAGCGATGGCTTGTACTGTCCGCGAGATGTGTGTGTGGTTTATTAATTTTTTTCAGTTGCATCTGTTCAAATCTCAGTCATTTTCAGATGATCCACACATGTCCAAGATTGTACCACCATGAAACTTCACGGAGCTTGCAAGATACAACTGGTTGCGAACGGCACGTCTATTTCAGCCACTTCAATTTCAATCCAAGTTCAAACATCTCTTTAGATTTTTGGTTAAAAAAATTTAGACATCCCGTCCCCACAAAGAAGAAAAAACTCTTTAGACTTCCGTCGCAAAATAAGAAAAAACTCTTTAGACTACAGATGTAAAGTGGTCTTTTTTTTTATGCCTCTCGTCTGGGTATAGCTGTAGTATCTGTTCATTCACGTAAGATGTAAAGTGGTATGAGCTAAGGAGATGGTCATGTCTATTTCTTCAGTTTCCCAACCCTTTTCAGTGCTAGTACAGACTACGAAAGGGCATGCTAAATGCAAAGACAAACCAATGCCCAACCTTTCCTTTCAAAATGACAGTGCTCAACCAGCTCTGAAATCAAGGAAGACAAACCTTCATAACCAGGATCAGAGCATCAAGTAAAGGGGAAGCTGCTAATTATGTGTTTATGAATTGGCATTTGGTGTAACCAAAACTTTGGACCACATCAATAGCAAGCAACTACTAATTTTTTTTGTGAATTAGCATTTGGTATAAACAAGCTCCAAAATCAGAGGCCATGCATGATGGAAAGCAGCTGGAGGAGAACCATTCATTACCATGGCTTTTTCTTATGCTCCATACCAAAAGAAATGGGACTGTCTCCCCTAGGGTTCTAGCAGAACACAAATCTGGAACAGAATCTATTCTCAAAGAAAAAATTTAAAAATAAAGAACCAGCATTTATCAGCGTCTGATGCCCCACAGACGCACTGATATTAGTTGATTAGGACAAAACAATATGCAAAAGAGGGCATTTCAATGGCTTGAATCAGACTGAAGGAGAAATGCACCAATAAGAAATAACTGGGTCATGAAAGGAACAATATTATGAATGAAAACTGACACGGGATGAATTATTTCACTTGCTGACTTGATAGGTGACACTTCTTATTTCCAGTGTTGAAAGAACTTCACGGCAGTAAGAAATTTCTAGCTGAAACAACGTAAGCCCAACGGACGTGTTACCTTATCCTATTTATTTGTAACCGTTGTCGCATTCATCTGTTCTGGTGATCCTTTCCTAAGCTTTACTGTTCAACTGCACCTTAGATAACTTCTCTCCACTTTCGTTGGCGCCTTCCACCTTTCCAGGGAAGGACCTCCCGCCACTAATGATGAGGTCTTTGATGGTTGCTTGGATGTCCTTGTCATCCAACAGAGACTCCAACGTCACGTGGACACCTGAAAATGGTGGGGATAAGTTAGATCCGAGGAAAAAAAAGCCTTTTCCAGATTAAGTTTACAAAGGGAGTGTGATTCACATGCATAACTTCAAAGATGTCTTTAGCTTAGGAAGCTATGCCAATGGCCTATATGAAAATGGTGGTATCCTAAAAGTCTGCTCTCTGAGGTATAGTTTATTCGATCATTCGAAGTTGATAGGCTAGCATTGTATCAAGCCTCCAGATATTAAATTCACATGCTGCGCTGCCTCTTTTGATCGAGTCTAGATCAAATGGTTAAGTAGATAGTAGCATAAACACATATGCTGAAGTGTTTATGTTTCAAGCAGCAGATACATACAACTCATCTAACATCGCGACAACCAAACGATAACAATTAAAACATGCCTATCGTGTATCATCATCAAAAAAAAAGGGCGTACCCAGTGCCGTAGGCTTCCCGCACCGTGCGGGGTCTGGGGAAGGGTTGTAATAGCGCCCAAACCTTACCCGCATAAATATGCAAAGGCTGGGGCTTGAACCCGGGACCTTCCGGTTACAGACGGCAGGCTCTATCGTGTATCATCATCATTTAAATAAATTGAATGGGAGGTTCTTCTTCAAAAGAAGACGTCATTTCAAGAATAGCCCCTTTTTAATTGCAAATTTGAAATGCGTTATTCGATGAAGGGGAGAAAAATGATTGACTTACGGAATCTCCAGTAGTGCTTTGGGTTAGTGGGGTCATTGATTGTTTCCTCTGGTGCTGGTCTTGTGGTGTACTTCTCTTTCAGTGCGAGAAGGTCCTGATAAATGCCGAAAGTATACTCTTCAGTTTATTTCAGTTGGGAGATTGATCTGTGATGTCAGTTCAAGTTCTGTACCTGAAGCGGAAAGATTGCCCACATTGATGGAGCATCAAAATGCTGCTGAACAATGAAGTGCACTACTTCTGGGGTGCAGCAAGATGGGGGCTCTTTATCGCTGCCAACTACACTCTTGTAGAAGCGACTTCTTCTTCCTTCATCTTCTTCCCACCAAGCACGTAATGTAGAGCAATCATGACATGATGGAGCACAAACCTGAAACATCCCAGCAAAAAATTGATCATCAAATCAACGTGGCCTCTCTGAATCTCTATATCATTTTCAGTTAAAAATACTTATCATTATATTTCCAGTTGTATATGAGTGTAATACTGTAAAAGACAGAAACATACCGTCATATAGCTGTACTGAGCAGGAATACCAAATTCCAAGTTTGGTTCACTGGGCATTCTTTGGATACGCAATCCAATCAACCCAAGTTCTTGCATAACCTATACAGAAGTTTTTAATATTTATTGTCAGTAAAAATCAGTAAATTAGTTAAAAACTTAGCATGTCCAGAAAATGGATCATACAGGGTGAACACAAGCAGGGATAAGACCAAGGTCTTCTCCGCACGCCAACATATCCGATGAGTTCAACAGGACAGGCAGAGTCTTCAGTGCATTTTGATGCCAAAGATTTTCTTGGCGAGCAAAATAATAGTCATAATACAATCTTCTGAGGACATTTTTGCTGTAAAACATTGTTCGATGAGAGGATGAATAGTCCACAAACACAGATTGGTCACAACACGTTGCACAAATTCAGAGCAAATAGCAAAGCCAAAGGTGGTGTGAGCTAATTTTGTTTTCTTGAGAACAAGCTGCCTACTGTAAAGTTACTAATGTACTAATTTCATTTTCTGGGGAACTGGTCCCTAAAGAACTGTAGATAACAAGTAAAATACCAAAATTCACTTATGATATTGCACGTATAACGAAGTAGAGAACTGTAGATCAATATTTAGTAGACTACTAGACTAAAGTATTTTTACAGACTAAATCACAAGTGGATCAAATACCCATAACTTGAACATTGAGAATGGAAAAACTATAGTTGATGATCCTTAACATTACCTGTGTTCATCTAGCTCCCAAAAACTTGAAGTATCTTCCAGGTTGAAACGGGGATAAAATTTTGTCCGGTCCTCTGGATCTCTGATAAGGACAATATTCTGCAGAACAAAATTTAATTCAAATGGAAAAGGAGCTGGATATGTAGGAGAAAAGTCATAATGTGGAGAATAAAGTTTGTCCACAACAAAGCAAGTAAAGCACAACAGAAGACCCAGATTACCTGCAGTAAGTCGAAAAGACCACGGCGGATACTGTCTTCTTTCTCTAGCCACAGTGACTTTTCAGGACTTGTTTTAATCTTCGCAATAATCTTTTTCTCTGTGTTGCAATCATCTTTAAACTATACAAGTGAAGCAAGGAATAGAAAGCAAGGGAGATCAAAGTTAGTAATATTTTAGAAATGGAATTGCATTAAAAGCACACATACCTGAGAATACAAAATAGAGACGCTTATATTGAGATTTACAGTGATCTCAAGTAGCTGATATGTTATAGCTGAAGAATTTGCCTTGTTGCATTACCTCATAACACTGCTTCTGATACTCATTTAGAAAGTTGGCTGCAACTACTGTCCAACAGGATCCAAACGTCTCCTGAAAAAAGAAGAAATTCATGATTGTGCCCTAAAATTCCACTCAAAAGAATTCAGAAATATGAACATCATTTTAAACACAGCAACCTCCAGAATTCTCTGTCGAATGTATGGTCGGCTCATTCGATCAAAATCCCATAGGCCTTCACTTAGAAGCTCCTCCTGAAAGTCAAGAATCGATAAACTTCTCTGGCGGCTTTCTCTATCCCATTTTAGTTTTGCTCAACAGATACAGAAACTAACCTGACTAAGAGGAATCGAAGGTCTAAATTTTCCAACTAAACCTGTTGCAGCATGATCTGGAAGCTCCCATATCCTAAAGAAACCCAATATGTGATCTATCCTGTATGCTGTGAAGTACTTTGCCATCTGCAACATACTAATAGGATATGAATAATAACCAAAGGAAAATATGACCTGTCAGACATACAGCAGATATGTTAAATAACCTGTGTCAGACGAGCTCGCCACCATCCATAATTATCCTTTGACATCTCCTCCCAATTATATGTTGGGAAACCCCAATTTTGTCCATTCTTGTCAAAATAATCAGGAGGTGCTCCCGTAGCAGTATTCATGCGAAACAAAGTCGGGTATACCCAAGTATCCACACTATTCCTATCAACACCTATAGGCAAATCACCTTTCAGGATAACCTTTTTCTTTCTTGCATATGCAGCTGCTTCTGATAACTAAAAGGGTGAATAAAAATAGTATAAAAAATATATCGATAAGATTAATTCTATTAACAGTTAGAAAGACAGCAACAAAAGACAATACTTACTTGCATATATAGATGGTACTGAACATAGTAATGAAAACGTATAACGTCGTAGTGCAGTGTACCTTCAGAAATAAGCTTCCCAAGCTGTAACACATTACAGAAGGAAACCATCTTAGTGCTCCTGTTACACAAAGAATTAGACCAAATGACAGAAATATCTATGCAATGATTGATTCTTAGGAAGTTAGAGTGCCTGAAACAATCCAAGAACCAATGCAGTCTCAATACCTTTTCCTTGGAAAACTGAGAAAACCGACCCCATTGGCTGTGGTCAGATGTCTCGAAAAAGTCCCGCAAAAAGCAAAATGCCGCATATGGTTTCAACCATTCCTAATAGAACACAGTATGAAAGCTCATCACGTACATTTTGGAATAGGTAGTCAAGTATAATGATTACACATGATAAACAAAATGACAGTGAATGTACCTCATTTTCAGATAAGAACTGCTTGAAAGAACTGGAGTTTAGCACTTTATCCTTTTCTAGATTGAATACTTTCCTAGCAATCGACAATTTGGTGGACAATGTTGCCTCGTAATCGACGTCCTAATTTCCAGGTCATTTTCAAGTTAGGGGAATAACTAAATATTAGATATTTACTTAAACAGCTTCAAGAATCAACATCGAATGCAAATACACTAACCTTTTTATTCAAATGCTTCTTTGCCTGCTGAATTTCTTCCTGTAATAAATTTCAAATTGAGTACTAAATGAGGCGATGGACAACTCATTGAAACATTTAGTGAAATGTAACACAACACCGCCAATACATACAATGAATAAATATGGAATTAACAAAGGTATACCTTAACATCCGCTGGAATTGCGTCTGAAAGTGTTTGTACTCTCAGATACAAGGGGTGCAACGCAAACACAGAGAGTGAGCTGTAAATGAACACGTGAATTGTTACTGTTCTGATATTGTCCTTATGTACTGCAAGAGAAAACACCAATATGAACATGAATATATGGTAATGAATATTGGCCACACCTGTATGGATACGAATCCCACCACATCCCATGAACTGAAGTATCGTTGATTGGAAGGAGCTGAACGAGATGGAAGCCTGAATTGACTGCCCAGTCAACAAGAAGTTTAAGATCAAGAAATTCTCCAACACCAAGGTCCTCATCTGATCTGATTGAAAACACAGGTACCGCAACACCAGCACCCCTCCATGGCGTATCCTGATAAATGAAATTGAAATATGAGTACACATTGTAGGTTGTGTATAATGCATACTGATTCTCAGATTTCTAGATGAAGTATGGACTACGGAGTTCCATGGTTCTGTCAAGCACATGTTCATGTATACTGAATGCTATTGCCTATAATGCATCGTAACATGGCCCATGATTTGTAGTTAAAATGGTCAAGAAATTACTAGAACCTCTCAAGCAATAAACTAATGCATCTTTTGCAAATAACCCGATTGGATATATTACCCTGAGGGCACCATCAGATAACACAACATATCTGGATTGCTTGGGTGATGATAAATCAATATCAACCTCCCGGTTTGGACCTAGCTCGAATGAAGGGTTTCCTGCTTGACTGATTTGACAGTATTTGTATGTGGAAAAGATGTTAAGGACAATCATTATAAAAAATGTTATGGACAAGATATTAGCCAAACGCTAAAAATATGATGCATTGAGAAATAGTGGCAAAACAATACCAGTACAGCATGGCATATCCAATAAAAAAATTAAGGGAACAATCAATTGTCAAAGGATATTGTACAGGGAACTCGGACTTCCTCAAAACACAGTTCGCTTTCCACAAGGAATCTCCAACAAAGCTCAGCTTGAGACCATCTTGAGCTCGCCATCTTCCTAATTGAGGATTGCTTCCAGTGATGACGACCTAAGATTTGTTATCAGCAGACATGAGGAACACCAACAAGCAGATACAAAGTGCTAGGAATAGCACTTGTATTAAATATGACGGAACTAGGCCCGGATACATACATGTACAGGTATTACCAAATATGCATAAAACCCCTTATACAATAGGGAACATACAAAGAGTTCATATACATCTAACACAGAGTCATTAACTAACTATGATATTGATTAAAATAATTAAGGATAGCTCATAAATTTAAGACAAATTTAAAGTGTACTTACAGTAGAGCCAGATAAAAGTCGAGGGCAGCTAATTACAAACTGGACAACAATATCTGCTCAGGGAAAATATTGTATCAGACACAAAAATGATTGCTTCATGTGGTTCTCTTAAAATAGAAATTTATTCTTAATTTCTTTCTGTTATTTCCCTTTATATTTTTCAGGTGAATATGTCCTAGAGGACTAACTGTGTCATCTAGTGCATATTCGCCTGAATTTTTGTCAATTTATATGAATTAAACTAAAAAGAGTTTGAATTTCAACTTGTGCAACAAAGTATATCAAGAAATGAACTATGGATGTGCCAAGTTTCTTTAAAAAAAAACTCCAGTGTATGCTGTTTGATGAATTTTCACCGTTTTCAATCATCTGTTCATTTTCACAAGAGATGCACCATAAATGCATAGCCCCATTATGTTTTCAAAGAAGATTTCTTTTGTTTCAGACACCCCAGCCCCTAAGGATAATCATAACTGGGAACTTCCTTCTAAAATACATAAGAACAAGCAATAGGCATTACCTAGAGCACTAGGCATCTAGAGAAGGATGAACTTTTTTCTAAAAAATGATCGTCTTGTTTTCATTTGATGTGTATTTATCGTGTGAAGACTCACACTATTCAATTCGTTCTCAGCAATATATTCATCACAAAATATCAGATATTTGTAGATTGAACACTCTGATCCTGCACAATCATTTGATTATTAATATCGATGGTACCTTCAGGATCCAAACTTTTGTTGAGGGACACTGACTGCAGTTCTCTTTTACCACCGTCAGTATCATTGAAAATGACATTCTTGAATGCACTCCTAAGGAAAAGGGCTTCAGAAGCATCCTGAAGCCAAACAAAGACTATTTCATAAACACAGTATCATCCAGCATAAGAAAAAAAACAAGAAGCTTGTATAGCATGGACCTGACAAACAGCAATGCCATAATCAGCCCTCTAATATAGCAAAGACACCGGCGATAGATACAAGTCATTCAGCTAAACAAGTAGGAGTTGCTGATATTTCTACTGCTTACTGTAGAGCACAAAAATATAAACTAGCGATAAAAATGGTTAGTACCTTCCACCAGTCACGGATTTCAATTACATCTCCTTTTTGAACGCCCTCCGGCAGGACTAGTTTCCTATTTTGCCCAGCCTCCCATCTCAAAACATTCTTGTTGTCATCCACTACATAGTATTTGTACTCACAGGTGAAGCTTGCGGCAACAGACACTGTTCCACACCAGATTAGCTCATTATCCTGATGGACTGGAATTAGAGATAATCCTTGCTTGACATTCCACGACCCGAGTGCTGGCTCCGAGCCGGCGATTAGAAGACTCTGCCCCCATTGTGTATAATACGGTAATCTGAACAACAAAGTCACTGTATTTAGAGATTTCTTTCCAGACGTTGGCCCCGAGCTCGCCATGACTTTGAACAGGAAAAAAAAAGGAGAGAGAAATTAATAGGCTGAATGTATTGCGTTCAAAAAAAAAGTAAGATTTGCAAAACTCAATAATGAATCCCATAGCTGGCAGCTTCAACTGCGATCTACAAAGGCTCACATCAATTTTCGTCCAAACGATCAATCAATAATTCACAAAATGAGTGGTTCCACCATACAAGATCCTGCATACACATTGGACCGCTCCTTTCCATTTCTCCAATAACAAACAACGTGCGCAAGATTCAGGAAACAGAATCCATTAAAAAGAAGGTTCGCCCAGATTCGTCGAGCCAACAATTCCCCACATTCCTATATGGCTGGGCCTTCCTTTCCAACTACTGCAATGACCAAGGCTACATAGAACGAGCAGCAGCTCCGGGCAGCACACGGCAGCAGATCAAGCACATCGAGAAGAAGAAACCAATCGGAGAACCGAGAACGGCGCAGCGGAGGGCTTACCTTCACAGGGGACGAGCTGCGGCAATGGCGGCAGACGAGCAGGGAATCAGCAACTGAGGAGACCCGAAACAGAGCAACGCGAGGGGTGTGGAGGCGAAGACGACGTTAACGAGGGGAGCGCAGGGGGGGCGTGGCGAGGCTGGGACAACATTAAAAAAAACAACTTTTTTTCCCCCCTCCGGTCACCTCTCCTCTCTTCGTGGATCCCGGGTGGAAGGAACGCTTCCCCCCGATTCCTAATTTTGAGACGGTGAAGAATAGCAATTTGCCCTGCTTGGTTTGTGTGGCTGGGAGCGGCGATGCCGTGACTCCGCGACACGTGAAGACGAAGCCCGCGTCAGTCACAGTGACTCGGTGCTCGTCGGCCTCTCATCTACCGCTCAATGCTGCTGCCGTCTGACTACGCCTAGATGCGGCACGCACGAGAGCTCTCTTGATTGTGCTTATGCAACTTGCATGCATATCTCGCCAATTCGCCATGGAAAGGAATGCATTTTTTCCCCACGGAGTCCCCTCGTGAATATGCCATCAATCTGTTAGGTTTTGTCGCATTGAGAAGTTGTTTATTCAGGGAAAGTGATGGGATGGCATTCGGGAGATCTGAGGAGTGTGGTGTTATTTGCAAACGAGATGCAGAAAAAGAGATGCAGATCAGCGCTTTAGTTTTTTTTGCCATAAACGGCAAAAATGAAAGATGGAGCATGCAGTGCAGATTCCGTTAAGTACTCTCTAATCTTAAATAATGCTGTTAGAGCTGCAGTGCAGACACTGTCTCCGGCACAAGGGCAGAGTTCTTGAGATGGAGAGATCTGATCTGACACTCTGTCTCTGATAGAGATCTTTGGCCTTCCTTTGGATCCAATAAGTGTCACACCCGGTTTTAAAGGCAAAACCAGATGCATCTCATATGTGCGCCAGGATCAGTTTACACACATATGCTAGACGTCACAAGTGAATATCCATAACCATGCATAACGAAAGAGTATTAAAGTGTATTTATTACAATCTCAGAGTTGACACGAATGTCATAGCGGAAGACTTAAATAAACGTTCATCTAATGAAGCAAAAGTGACTCCAACTCCACGCAGCTCAAGAGGACCGAGCTATACCCCGTCAACCGCCGCCCCCCATGCCCCTTTCGAGTAAAGCTACCATAAACCAGAGCACCTAATTAGTCAGTCAAAGCCAGAGCCACATGGCACTCATGGTTGTACTGTTTTCCTGGGTGGTTCTCCATGTTCCAATTAAAAAGATATGATCTTGCCATTTAATTAATTCAAAGAGTATTTGGAACATAGAGTAGGGGTTCATTTAACCAATCCCAGTTGAGCAAGCTAAGCATCATCTACCATCAAAGTTAATTAAATAACCCAGTTTCAGGGACAGGAAAATATAGTGGCTAGGCAAATCCTTAAATAGGAACCCATCAAATTAAGACACATGCATGGATGGTGAAATTAATAGTTATTAGGACATTTGCATGACATAATACACTTGCCTTCTTCCCAACTCTGTTGCTGCTCAAATCCTTCTCCAACAGTTGGTTCTTCAGAGAAATCCTCGAACTGCTCGCTTCCTAATCGCATCACACAATCGCATGCAAAGAAACAATACACTAAATAAGTAACAGTACACCAAACAATTCCACGAAAGAAAACAACAGCACAAAACTAATCTACGTGTTACAACGAACGCGTGAGCGCGAGAATCACTAAAATCGGAGTTAAAACGCAAAAGATATGGCTTTTCTAAGGTTCAGGGACTTGCTGGCAAAGTTTTAAAAGTTCCAGGGGCTTAACTGCGAAAATCCGAGGGCTAAAACATAATTTTGTATTAAACTACGAGGGTTTTCATGTAAAAAGACAAAACTTGGACCTCGGGCGCAATTTTAAAACTTGCAGGGGCTAAAACAGAAGAAAACATGACCTAAATCGAAATATTTTTGAACTAAGCTGGACCGCGTGTTGATTTTCAAAACTTGGAGGGACTCTTTTGCAAAAACGCCACGGCTGACCGTTTTCCTCAGTACGCTCGGGTTTGACTCAGGCTCGATCTAATGTGAGCCGTTGGATCACGATCGGACAGGCGGGAGAAATCTGGATCTCGGGTCGACGACGGCGACGGCCGAGACGCGCGCCGGCGGAAAATCGGGCGGTGGCGCGGCTCGGCTAGGGCTTGCGGAGCTCGGTTTGCTGGGGAAACTCAAGGGCGATGGTACGCGCGCTTAAATAGGCCGGCGAGGGAGAGTCCCGATGCCCTGAGCGTCCGTGCCCGAGCGGGAATCGGCGACGGGGCGGATTGGAGTCCCGGTCGGCGACGACGGGAGAGGAAGAGAGAGCTGACAGGTGGGCCCACCTGTCGGCGACTCAGGAGAAGAAAAAGGAAAACGCTCGGTAACGGGCCGGACTGGGCCGAAAGAGGAAAGAACGGGCCGAGCGAAAGGAATTCGGCCCGCTAGAAAAAGAAAAAGAGCGCGGGGAGGAAAATCGATCTGGGCCGAAAATGCAGGGGTGTAAAGTGGACTTTGCAAAGAGTTAA